>JALLOT010002425.1:0-12809 GCA_036939595.1 Thalassiosira livingstoniorum | reverse complement strand
ATGATCACAATGATCACAATGATCACAATGATCACAATGATCACAATGATCACAACAATCACATGATTGATGGGAATTGTGTGATTGGTTGGATGATTGTGGAATTGGTACAGTGATTGTCTAGCAATAAAAAAATATATTAAAAGTTAGTGATCATTGAAGGGTTTGCAGCAACTAAAAACCTTGCTTTTGTTATTTTATTACTGGTATGTTTGTTTCTGAAGAGAGAACCCTTCTTTTTTTGAAAAAAAGATTGTGTTGCACTTTCTCTATGCGTTTTCGATAAAATACAATGTAATAAATACACTGGACTTTTTTACTAAACAACCAGGAGTAAGACACAAATAAGATACAGGACATATATGTAGAAAACTTGTTGAGGGGTTTCCAGAAACCAATTGCGGATCAATGATATCACTATTATGACACCATACAGAATATTTAGGGCAAGCTGCATTGAACATTTTTTTCACTAAGTAAAATTAAGAACTGTAATATTATTCAGATTCAGTGGACCAGAGTAATAATAAAAACCCTTGTTTTTATATGGGTACTCAGATTTTAATTTCAACCTTCAAAAACACTAATGGTTGTCTACATAAAGTCTGATTTTAATTTAATGTCTTTCTCCTGAAACAACATTAGATCTTCAGAGTAAGAAACAAAAATGTGAATCAATTGTTTTTTTTTGAAGTTTTTTATTACCAGTAAATTGAAAAACCCTTTTCATTTAAAATATTCATGTTTTTTTTGAAACATGTTGTTTGCACTTGCCTGCGTACATCAAAAAAGAGCAAAATGCTCAACAAGGGCCATTTATGAAGAATTTATGGTAGAATTATCAATTTAATGGAACCACAAAGACTTTGAATATTTGAATCCATTGAAGAATACATGTCAAGTTGGTTTGTGCATGTATGATGTTGTGGGTGTGAGAAAATGAAGTTCTTGGAGTAGCACTTATAACACCTTGAAATTAAAATGTTCCACAACATTGAATTTTGGGTTGATCTGTTGATTCCTGGTGCATGACATTGGGAGCCAGTTGATAGCTAAAAAAAATTAGCTTAACCAGAATGACACTCATTTCTTCCAGTTGGAATTTGATAAGCTGATATTTCTTAATTGGGGGAGCTTATTGCTACAGCTGTACTAGGATTTAGACCATGAAAATCATACAGTTCCATTCCTCTCAATGAGTACTATGGAATAGTTTATTGGTTTATAGCTTCATTAACAGTAGAACCTAAGATAAGCTCCCCAGTGAATTGATTTTTTAATCAAAAATATGGCACAAGTAGTAGATAGGACTTCTTGTTCTTGTCATTTACCAGGACTTGGTGGGAGCTATGGTATGGTACACCAAGCAGTCCCAGATGAAATTCATAGGGCAAATTTTTGCCATATTGCTACTGTACATACCTTTGGCATATGTTGGTTAATCCATGCCGGTTTTTGATTCAGCACAGCCATTCTGCATTACCTGGATGTCTTACCCAAATGACCATTTGTGCAAATGATTGTTTTACATCGGCATTTCTGTTCCAATTTTGTACTGATATTGGTGGATGAATCCTCTGAGGTGTATAATTTTTGTATTTTGGCACTGCATGCTGATACCACCGGAAAAGATCCCTTGCACATATGTGCCACCATGGTTCTCATTCCACCAAGATTTCTTACTGACTTCTTGGTATTATTGTACCAGCTTCCTGCAAAAGTTGCATGGTGCTGATGTACTTCCCCATACTCTCCTCTTTAAGTCTTCATTGTTGGATGATCATGTCCACATGAGTGATTTTCCCATATGCAAGCTCCTTCTGTTTGCCCCCCCCCCCCCCCCGCCCCATTTTTTTTCTTTTGATATCAGTTCTCCTTCAAAAGGATTGGGTTTTGATACATGGAAAATTTCACACCATTAATTGACTGGATGAGGCTCACAGAGATTCATCATAGCATCAGCTGTGCAAGCCTCATGGAATTATAGAGAGACAAGTCTTTGTACAGGCGCAAATTTGTGATTCCTTTATTCATATCTTTCGCTCTACCAATTGACTTTTGGGATTTTTGCACTGTCATGTGCCATTACATCACATTTCTCTGCTCCTGGATATGGTACTCTCCCTCATTCATGCTGATTTGACTCCATAGCAGTTGTAACTTGTTTTTGGGTTGGGTGGCTTTTAAAAGAATAGTGGGCATATGGAGTTGCCCACCATCTCATAGCATACTTACTTATGTTTGGGGAGATGGTGCCTTGATGTTCCCTTTTATGGAGCTTTTTTAGCTTAGGGCATCTCTTAGCATTTTTTATTTTTTCCCGTGACCCGTGACCCGTGACCCGTGACTAACACCATCAAACCAGATCAAACCCCAAGACCCCAAGCTAAGCAGCCTCAAGCCCCAAGCATCAAAAAATCAACGAACATCATCGCAACCACAACAATCAACGATTCCGCCGCCAACCAGCTGCTCCCTCCTTCGTCTATCACCATGCCCCCCGTTACCTTACGCCATGATCCTTCTCGTTGTTGAACCAATATCTGCTCCCTATATTACTTAATTAACTATCAGCCGAAACCCCAACCTCAACAGAATCATGTCCATTCTCAATGTTCTGTTTGGTAATGCCACATTGGCAATATTTGGCATCGTCCTGAGTGCCTATTCAATCTACGTTGAACATAAAACTGAACACAAGGATGAACTTGATGGCGAGGATGAATTCAAAGCCCTCTGTGATATTGACGCTATTGGTGCCAGTTGCAGGTAAGACATATTAAGAATCTCGTTGGTTGGGGCCCTGTTTCCTCAATCTCGTGTTTTTCATACCTATCAAATCTCCAATGAGTCTTGCCTCAACCTGGAAATTTCGGGGCGTCATGACCCAGCAATTCTTGGGGTCCACGACCGCAGTTATTTAGCTTTCTTATACTGTATATTTCTGGACGGGCGGAGGGTTGCATCGCAATCTTATAATGTGAAAGAGCCATGATGTTTGAATCAGCTACTCTGAACGCGGGGTTTAGTCTCCCCGTGCTACCACTTGGTAGCGTGTGAAGCTAGCTTTAATCAACCCTTGTGCAATCTTGTGCAGGGGGCTGAGCTCTCTTTTTCTGAGTGATGATGGAGATCTTGGTCTTAACGGTTTTTGTACATTTTTGTTTGAGAGGGGGGGGGGATGAGGGATAGTACTTGTCATGACATTTATTCTATGTTTTCAAGTGACAATCGTTGAAATATTTCTTTTTCTTCACTAATTCAGTCTTTCTTTGATTTTAATTACAGTGCGGTATTTGCTCTTCCAGAAGGGAAAATGCTATCATATTTTGGAATAGTGCCCCACGGGCACGCTCTCGACCTGCCGAATGGTTATCTTGGAATAATATTTTACATTTACATCCTTGTAAGATGTAATTTCTACAATAAGGCAAGTGGTACTCAACAAAATCAGGCGCCATTTTTATTTCAAACAGGTGTCAATTTGTTTATGGCATCTTCGGCATTTGCATCAAGTTTGTTTTTGGCAAGAAAATTGTACATCATAAAAGAAATATGTGTATTGTGTCTATCGACTCATGTTATTAACACAACCATTTTCATTCGATCAATGGGAGAATTTCCGAACAACAATAGTAGAGACGGAAGTGAAAAGGTCAAAGGGCAATAGAATAAAAATAATAATGAACTACTAATGCAATCCTATTTGACTCTGTACAATTGAAATTGAAATTACCACCGCACAATTTTTCGCTTTTCCTTCTTGCCCCAATCTGAGAGAAAGGAAAATGTAAAGTCGTCAGAATCTTCATCTTCTTTTTCTCTATTTTCTTTCCCACGTGAACTTTCTCGCTTCGAACCACCACCATAGTTTCCAATAAAGGTTCTCCTTCCACCACGATTGCCACCGTTCAATGGAGGCAGACTTATTGTTGGTTCAAGAGATGATCGTTTTGATTTCGTCACAGGTAAGCCAATCATACTAGACCTAATGTTTTTACGATTGGATGATCCGCTTCCAGTACTTCTGTCATCCCGTAGATGATTTGAATAAGAAACACTTCTTCCGAGCTCTCGGTGCTCAGTATTATTTGAAGGGACATCTTCCGAATCTGATTCATCCGAGTCATCCGACTCCATGCCGTCCATAGGATTCTTCATAACTCTTTCTGCTCGCCGTCGAAGTTCTGATTCTCTCCTCGCCTTCTCCGTGGCTTGGATTCTAGTCAGGATTTCTTTTCTCTTGTTGTTCAACCGTTCGGTGCGCTCGTCTAACTGAGCAAAGTCCAACTTTTTAATCCCTCGCGTTGTAGGTTGGCAATGATACTTCCAATATGCTTGACGGAATGCCTTTGTTCGAGTCATCAACTCATTTGGTGGAACAAGAATCTCGGGAGAACAGGGACCGTGTATTCTTTCGTCGAGGCACGAAAATTGCGGTTTATCTTCGCATCCAACTCCTTGCATATCGACCAAACAAAATATAGGGTGAATGATGGTGACAAAGTTTCTGTTTCGCACAAACAAATCAATATTTGACGAAGGTAACTGACCTAAAATGTCCAGCGATCCTTTTCGCCGTCGACCGCGGTTTCCACCCTCTCTTGATTTCAGATACTGCATTCTGCAGTGATACATAATACCTCGACTGGCATCGTTGGAAAGTGACGAACCAGTATGAACATCATTGAATCGCATTTGTTTGTCAAATGAGAGTGATTGCATTCTTCCGGATCAATATTTTGGCGTAAATTGCCATGTGTTATTTGGCTCCCTTATTTTGGGAAAGGAAGGAGTGCTTTCGGAAGTCACTAATGATACCTGGGGTGGAACAACGGTGCCCAGATTGCTGCGAGAGTTTCTTCCGGCGTCGCCTCATTGTGGAGCCATTGTTTGCCCTTTCCCTCTTCTGTTTGCAACAGCTCTCATAGTAACGAACAGCGATTTCGGAGTAAAAGGTTTTTTTTATAAAAAGGCAATTAAAAAATCTTTGTCAAAAGATTTGCCGTTTTGATGCGTACACAAGTATTACGGTCAAGAGACGGTCAAGAGACAGCGGATTTGAATGCAACAACGCAGCGACTTCCACATTTCGTATTGGATCAAGCAACTTACTGCACAAAACTTATCTGTCACACACTGACATTATTTGTAAAATTCGGCCCAAAGACACCTGCCTCACCTAGAACTACATTTGTCACAATGGAAAACATTCACCAATTGGAAAGCAACTTCGAAGTAATGTTTGTCAAAAGTAGAATAAAGATATTGCTTTGATGATACTTAAAAACATGAATAATTAACTATGATACTTAAAAGAAATGAAGAAACAATGACTAAGTCAAACGATCCTCATGATTCTACTTAAATCTTGCCTGCCTTTGACATTTCTTGGGAGCTAAGTATGTACATGAGATGCCAGTTTAAGATTTCAGGCGTTTTTCATATTCATTCGGATGTTGTGATCAGCAAGGCTTTGAGTTGTAATCCCGCCACTATTCCCGGCCTTAAAGCGCTTGCGCAAAGGGATAGATTTGTGGTGTCCAGATTGCTCTAGATCCTTGTCATCGTCTGAAGAAGAATTGCTTGTTTTGCCTTCATCACTAGCAATATTTTCCGTTGAGGAGGTATCAGTATCAAAAGGATTTGTAGTGCATCCTGACGATGTATCTGTTTTGGCACCTGGAGTAAAAGGGCCTCTGCTGTAACTTTTCATTATTGAAGCAGCTACATCATTTTGTGACAAATGTTTACGCTTCTTTGTGAGAAGGCCCGGATTCTGCGAGTTAGCACCACTTCCATGGTAGCCTTCTGTGGAGCCAGAAGATTCTCTCGTGGAAGTGGTAGTAGATCCTTCTCCAGAAGAAGATGATGCTGCATTTCTTGATCCTGCAGATGACTTTGACCTCTTGCGTTTGGATTGAGTTATTCGACACTCAGGTTTATTCTCATTGTTCTTTGTTCCTTCCCTCAGGGCTTCCTCTTCTTCTTCTCGCCGCACTTTCTCGAGCGCCTCAGCATGACCTCTTCGTAATGTGTCAAGTAATTCCATCATGGTCTTCTTCGCATCAGCTTGGGGACTTGATCCTTTTGGATGGGAAGGAATATTCAATGTACTAGTAACAGGGGGTTTGGTACTTTGCGTCGAAGAATTCTGTAGGTTTTGCTGATGCACCATTGGAGCTTGTACTTGCATTCCTACTTGCTGCTGGATTTGCTGATGACGTTGTTGCTGCTGTTGCTGGATCTGCTGAGGATGTTGTTGCTGTTGCTGCTGGATCTGCTGAGGATGTTGTTGTTGAAGTTGCAGCTTTACTACATGTTGTTGAGGATGTTGTTGTGTCTGTTGTTGTTGAGGAACAGGCTGTTGGATAGATGCTGGGCTTGTAGGCTGGGAATTGCTTCTATTATTTGCAGTTGCTCCAGCAGCACCAAAAGGACTGGAAACAGGAATAGTTGCATGAGCGGAAGGAATCAAGCCGCGAAGAGTACCAGCATTTGCAGGTGCTGGCGCAGCAGGTACACCATTAGGTGTTACCTGGTTCTGTGGCCCATTAGTTGATTGGGTATTGGCGTGTGACGTTTGTGCACTCAATCCTGTTCCAGGAACCTGAGACAATTGTCCATTTGGCAACAAAGCAGCCTGAAGTTGAGGTTGGATCTGCCTCAATGCCGCCGGGGATATTGCAACCAATGCCTGCAGTTGTGCTGTAATTTGTGTTAAAAGTACTTGGGCTAATTTTTCATTTGCAGCCGCCGCTCCACTAAATGCGATTGAAAATAGGAAAAGAGTGAGTAATTCGTTTTGTAAACACAAAGTTCAACAAAAAGTAATAAACCAATCTTACTCTACTGGAGCAGCTCCCGGGGCTGTGCTTGGAGCTATGCCTGCAACAATATTGGGATTCACGCTCGAGGCAACACCATGTGCAACTCCAGGAGCAATGCCTGTTGCCACACCTGTGGCCATACCATGAGGCAATACCATGGGCCATCCCAATGCAGCAGCAGGGTGTAGGTTGATTGCCTGCATTTGTGCTTGAGTTGGTTGAGTCACATTTTGAGAAGGAATAGCTTGCGATGGATGCTGAGTACCACCCAAATTGTGAGCCGTTGCAGGAGCGGCAGATGTATTGATTGCAGCGAAAATTGGATTAGTCATCACTGGCGCCCCTGCTGGGTTTGATGCTGTCGAAGATGAATTATTTGTGGGAAGATTCAAACTCCCGACAGTTACAGGAGCAGCAGGAACAGCAGAAGAATGGTTCATCGCAGCAGCCAAATTCGCACTGTTAATGAACTGTGCCACAGCTGTGTTCGCAGTTGGTGCAGAAGCTACCGCGGGATGGGAAGCCGTGGGTGCCGGAGCTGCTACTAATCTGGCATTGTTTGTCAATGCCGACCCAGCCAGATTGGATGCAAGAGGTGATGCAATCGAAGAATTCAAATGAGCTGCAGCCATATGCGCATTATTGATCAGAGATGTTAAAAAAGAAGATTGGGCAGCAGCAGCAGTGGCTGGAGTTGTCGCCAAATGAGGAGATGGATGTGAGCTCTGCTGATGTGTCGGCGTTGCGTTAGTAGAAGCAGCTGGAACTTGAAATGCAGCTGGAGGGAAATTGGCTACTCCAGGCACTGCATGCTGCTGAATGTTTTGAGTAACATTTTGAGACACTTGTTGACCTGCTTGAGACGCAGTCAAATGTGGATTTGGGGTTGGCTTCGCCTGAACTCCACTCGCAAGAGGCACGGCAGACACTGGCTCCATAGGAGGCAATGGTACACCAATACCATGCTTTAGTCTCAACCTGAAACGTTCCTCCAATCTGTCAATTTCTGTTTTTGCCAATTCAACTTCTTGCCTTGTAAATTTTGGACTTTCGCACAAGCTATGTATGCGCTTTCCAAGACAGGATGCACCAGCGTACTTTTTAGTGATTCTCATTGGATCACATTGTAGTTTCTCTGCTAGATATGATCTTAAGGTCTTGCCCTCAGGGAGTGCAAGACCTTAAGATGATATCTAGCAGAGNTTAAGGTCTTGCCCTCAGGGAGTGCCATCAATCCTGAGCTAAAGTAGTGGATCACTCTTGTGGTATATTCCTCCTCTTCAAGCTAGTGTTCACGAGTTGCAAATGAAAAGTGAAAACGAGGAGGAAACACTATTAGAATATGATACAACTGCCAACCAATGGGACAGAAAATTGGGTCGAACAAAAACAAAGAAACAGCGCGAAGAATCAAATCAATGGAACAGACAACGTAGGAGATAAAGATCAAAAACTTACCGTCCATTTTCCTTTACGCAACCCATTCTTTTTGTTTACAGTATCGTCCCCACTTCCTGAATTCTTACTTCCAGATTCTTCATCAGAAGTATCTCGATCCTTTGGAGCATTCTCAGGTGTAGCAGCGATGTTGTTGCTCAATCTATGCTTTGTCCCATTCAAAGACTTGTGAGATTGACTTTGCTGAGCCCCATTATGACTGGGATGTTCCTTCCTTGCCCTAGGCATCACGTTCGGATCCCCCACACTATTTTCTTGCTTATACACATCTATTGGAGTGCTCGAAGCAGACCCATAATTCTTCGAAGAAACTCCACTTGTTCTTCTATTTCCATTGTTATCGCTTTTGTTTCCATGATTGGCTTCATTTTCGCTCATCGATGATTGACTTGAGCATCGGCCATTGCTATTGCTTATACTTCTGTGTTGGTCCTGCTGTCCATCACTATTTCTACGATGATTAGAAAAACCATTGATGCCGGAAACACCACCAGCATTGATGCTGTCATTCAATGTGGATAAGCCGGACACATCCCGTCGACCCAATTTTGCATATCGCTCAACTTCATTGCTCGCAGTGGCTGCAAGGACTTGAAGAGCACCGAGCATGGAATCGTTGTGCATAACAGATGCAGAGGTTGTGGTATCTCGGTGGTCGCTAGAGCTATTGGAGTGACTAGTTGGTGCATTCATGATTCAGAGCCTGCCAAGATCATTTGTTGTAGCATGTGGATTTGTTGAAAACAGAACCAAATTTGTTGGTTTTAATATTTAGATTGGAAGTATTGTAACTTCTTATGCACCTCTTCATGAAAGTTAACTTTCCTTTGTCAGCCTTGGTCCTTGCCTTGGGTACCATACAATCTCTCTCTAGAGGTAAGGCACAATAACACCACAGATAATTTTACTCGCTCAGTACAACCATAGAGCACTTTTGTAGAAGTTCAAGCAGTTCAAGATCGTGTGCAGCTGTGTGAATCAAGGAAATTCCCTTAGCTTGGTGCATTTATTTTTTCCTAAGAAAGTAAAATTATTTGTAAGTACCATAGTATGGTATGATAGTATTGTACCATAGAATGTGAAAGGGAAGTATTGTACGAGCACCATGCATTTTATTTATGATGATGTACTACATCATGTTGTAACAAACCGCAGAAATGAACCTACTTAAATACCTACACTGCAATTTTCAAAAAATTGATATGACGTGCTTGAAAAAGATAATGATGTTTCGGATGGAAGTGTCACCAGAAAAGGAAACTCCCTCTAAGTAACAATACTTGCGGAATACACTGAAGCAAAATTCAAGCGAGGAATCACATTCTGTGTTGCTTCTGTCTTCTTTCTTCTTTTTGTAAATCACCGAGGTGTAATCAACCCAAATCAGTCGAGTCCAGCCCGCCGCCCGCACACCGACCATCACACAACCGCTCCAAGTATCTCTAGGTAAGTACCTAAGTAGGAGTACACCATAACTAGGTATTAGTACTACAAAAATCCGGAACAGAATGGTCTGGTGGACTTGAAGCCGACCGAATGAAACATTGTTTCATCCAGAATCATCTGACTTCATAATTTTTATTGATGACTTTCCGAAGTTGTTTGTCTTCATTAAAATGCGGGCTGATGTCACTCAGAATTGTAGTGCAAACTCAGTCTTGCGCACGCCAGATTTTGGACTTTAATGAGCCTTTTTTTTAATGTACTTTGAAAGGTTCTGAGTTTAGAAGAATTTCTGGCAATCTAGAGTACGTTAAAACTACCACCTACCATGGTGACCAGACTGGCCTGGACCAGGAGTATAACTAAAAAATTATAAAAATAAAGGGGACATTTTGGTTCATTTAAAGTCATTTTAGATAAAAAATGGTCATTACAACACAAAAGGACATCATGACATATTTTTTTGAAGATGAATTAATTGTAGACTCTATATATTGATCATGGTCATTGTGGGGGAATTGGGGAGTCAAATCCCATATTTGACATTTTTCATTTGTGAATAATGGTCATTTCACAGGAAAAATGTCAGGGTTGCAATGGCTAGAAAGTTATATTGTCAGAGTCTGAGACTTGGATTCCTAATTTGTATGTTAATTATCAAGAATAAAATGATCACCTTCTTTTTGTCATAATGTAAAAGAAATTTACATGTATGAGAGAATACATGCGACTCAGACCTTGAAACTGCATTTATGTGCCTTTGAGTCCCTTTGTCTTTCCAGTGTTTGTTTCATAGGTACATGTAGAGATTTCAAAATCATATAGCATATTTTGAGGCATGTTAATCTGAATTGGAAATGACCAGACATTGTTTTTTTACTGTACAAAAACTTTGTGCTAATTTACTGAAATAGGGAGTGTCTCACAAAATTTGAAAAATATTTGTTAGTGATTTTTTACTAGGGAAATTTTTTGCCAAAAACTCCATGCGTAATTTTTTGTTCATCATCTGTTCTCTCCCAATCCCAGCACAACAAAATCCTCTTTTCAATGCCAACTCCATTAAGCTAACAATGGCAATCTGCCCCAAAAGTTGCACCTTCCTTTTGAGCTTGTAACAACATGTTTGAAGGCCACAGGTGGAATCACTGAGTTGGACCTTAAACAATGCATCTCTTAAAGGGTACTGATTGTAGTGGCAAGGCTGGTATGTTGGCGTGTGGCCATGTTGCCTCAAACATTTTGTTCCAAGCAAACCAACTCATTTTGCAGCCATTTAGCTGCATGTGACCCAAATTTGATGACTACCATGGCAAAATGATGCCAAAAAGGTGTAAGCAGAAATCTAACCCAATGATGACACAACCTACATCTAACCCACATTGCTCTTTTTCGTTGTTTCGCTCTTGCAGTGTACCATGGATCCATTGCAAGAACCAAGAACAATTAGGGGCATTCTGCTGTTTCAACCTTTGGAGTTGGACCATTTGCCGCATGTGCCATGTCAAGGTAGGTTTTTGGCGGTCAGCGTCCTCAATCCCCCCTTGGCATGCTGCTATTCTCCTAACAACAACTGGTTTCTGCTATTGAATAGGCTTGTGTCATCAACATAAATGGCCAACAGGCCAACATGGTTTGAAAAAGATAAGAGCTTGTTCCACTTTTCTGTTTTCACTAGCTCCTTTTGTATTCCTTGCTCTTGCTTTCAGGTAGTTGTCCACAGTTCAGACAGAGAAGTGTGGAATACACACAAGGGGTGGTTGAGAGAGCGCTATTGTAGCTGGTTCATCAAGTGTTGATGTCAGTTGCAGTTCATCAATATGGGCACATTTGATGAGGGAACTTTTGTTTTCCTGAGCCACATTGAGACAATGAGACAAATGCTCATCACATTTGTTTGTACTTCAGAATTCATCATTCTCTATGTCCTGTAGCAACCTATCCCTCACAAATGGAAGTATTGAACAAGAGTGCATTAAATGCTGGAAACAAACAGCTTGATGCACAGATTGAAGTTTTATCTTGTTGCATCTATTCAGTTTTCTACAAAAGGTTTAGTTACTGCCACCTTAGAAAATGTCTTCAAAGAAATATGTGAATGTGAGTACAACAGATGTACAGCCCTTTTGTTCAAGAATATTCATGTAATTGGGTGTCTTTTGTATATTCTTCATCACTATGGGTTGTTTGAACAATAAAATACAATAAAAAACAAGTTATTGTCCATAATTTTATTATTTATTAAGGACTAGAGTTGCATCCATAACAAAAAGTAATGTTAGTGTTAGTAACAAGTAGATAATACATACATGTAGATGGTTCAGTCTTTGTTTTTTGTTGCTGTTGCATTATCTCTTTTCACCATGAGCACAAGTTGTCATTATGTTCCAGTTTTGGAAACAAATATGGCCAGGTGAAATCTCCAAGATACAACACCATCTGCTCACCCCACACCAACACCATTGTCAAAGTCCTATCTAGTACTACTGAAGTATGAGGAAAAATGCACCACAAAAGAAAGAATATGAACATCTTCCATTGAATATGCCTTAAAAGTTGCTATCAGCTTCCATTCATTGTGTGGTCCATAACATTTCCCGTAATCTTTAAGGGTGATGCCAACTATCTACCCTACACTAATGCCATCTTCAAGATATCTTGAATGGCAGCTTAAGGTGTAGCTATTCACAACTAATATTCTCAATTCAAATGAACTAATTTGTTTTAAGTGGTATGAGATTTCCCCATAAAATTGAGTTCAATTCATGAATAAACATTGACAAATATAATCATGAATAACTAGTAGTTTTGCTAGTAGTTTAGTCCCTAACTGAGTCCTACAAAAGTCCATCCAGCAATTGGCACTAGTAAACTTTGATAGCCCAGAACTTTTGACTGGATCAAGTTTTTTTGATGAAACTTTCAGGATGCTTTATGCTCATGCATTAGATCATGCTGTAAAAATTATAGACTCCAGAATTGTGTTTGAAAATTCTGCATTTTTTGTGTGCCACCCCCTAGTCGTGAGGGAGTATTATAATATGCATGTGAAAGTAAGGATTTAAAACCAACAAAATG
>JALLOT010002424.1:0-12803 GCA_036939595.1 Thalassiosira livingstoniorum | reverse complement strand
TTTTTCGAGCGAAATAATCTGAAATAATCTGAGTGAAATCTGCGTAAAATCCAAAAATTCAAATTATGGGAAAAACTAATCTGATAGATCCTGCGTGATATTTATTATTCAAAACCAAGTGAAACAATCAGGAGTATGAACCTTTAACCATCAAAACAATTTTTGAATGCCCATAAAAAGCAGAGATTTTTATTATTGGTTGCTCAATGTTGTGATTGAATCCAATTGATTTGATTGGATATAATCACTCACATAAATGGACATAACTTTGAACTACTCATCTAATTTGACTAAAGCTTGGATGATGAAAAGTTCAATATGTTTGCTACTGATTCCCAAGTTGCCCCATTTCAAGGTCAAAGCTGTTGCTGAGCACTTCAATTCTTGAGAAAGGGCTCTTCAGAAGAAGGTTTCATCCATCAGACTCAAAAAAATCACAAGATTTGCTTGGTACGGTATCCTATGTAGATCATTAGTATATCATGCTTGATGAATGACTTGATTGAATTCAATCAACCCATTTTCCTGATTGGGCCCATGAAGCTTTCATAGGCAGTTTGATCCTGTTCTACTATTGCTACATATGGTCATAGTTAGCTCAATGTATTCAGCAGTCAACTTGCAACAACTCTTAACCCTAACTAATGATTGTGTTACTATTTTCGAATGAAATGACCTAGTTTTTAAAAGTTATTGAATCCATATTTTTTGCATGTTCAACTACCATTATGTTAAATGGATGTAGTAATCTGCCTAAAATTAAACCTCAACATCATCATCACACAGAAACAATCATTTTGATTTCAATATAATAAATGATTTTTGTCATGTTATAGAAGTGACATCACTGAATGATTGGTACCCATTAATCCCACAAAAAAATCTACATATCTTTAAGACATCTTGCTTCTGCCACGTCAATAGACACATAATTTTGTTTGTCTCAATTAATTTCAAAAGCATCCCATACTAAATTTATTGTGTGGTATTGGATGATTTAAGTGTAAGGTCACATGCAGAAATTTTGATACACACTACCTTATTTTACAGCCATGTAGTCAATGTCATAAAGAGAAAAGGCACATCCTGTCATACATGAAGAGTTTAAACACACAACCATAGTACATATGGTTAAATAGACAGACCATGCAAGGGTTTTGAGGAAAGAGTGGGTTTAGAGTATTTACTCTATTATGCATAGAATTGTATTTTACTGCAATGGCATCCAACATAAATGTGTATCAACTGGAAGATGCATTATCTAATCTCTTTTTATTGGTAACTATTGTGATGAAAAACCAGAAACAAACTGTTATCAGTATAATTGTCCAGAAACAGGCTTCTATGTCACTTCCATTGGTAGTACTCAAGCCTCTTTGTTGCATAAATGTCCCAAAATACACAGGTTTTGTTTCAGATATAATTGTACCATTTTCTCTTAGCAAAATTCAGGCAATTATAACTTGCAAACAAGGCAGCTAACCAGGTATAAATATTCTGAGAAATACAAATGACATTATATTTGAATGCAAAAATAAAAGATTGTTTTGAGAAGATGAAAATATAAGAAAAAATTAAATTAGAAATCAGAGCAACATTTTCTGTCTATATGTGACCACAATATGGCATGTAACACTGCATTGGCTCAGTGACAATATGACTTGGGGGTTTTGTTAGTGTTTTCACATACTGTTGGATGTTGTGGGTAGTATTTAAATAGTGTTTTGAACAGTATGTGGCTTAAAATTGTGACACACACATGTGTCACAATGAGAAAAAACAACCAAAATTTAATCTAATTTCTTTTTAATAGATGCATAACCAGTAATTTGTAAAGTTTTTGCCTACATGCAAAAACAGGGTATTTTTAAGATATGTTGTGTATTTAATTTTTGAGAGTAAGTACAGAGAAATGTACTTTTGAATCATTTTTGTTTCAACTTAAAAAATACAACAAATCCATATAAGCAGTAATTCTAAACACAACTCATCTTTCATGTGGTTTTTATTATTGCTAAACATGACCATGGTATTTAAATGAATGGCAAAATGAATGAGCCATGCTCTAACAGCTCATTCAACACACATGTGATGAGTGGTGACAATAGTCTTCTCTTTGCTAATGATTCAAATGAAATGAGATGCACTCATAGCTCATTCTTTCATGAAAAATTTTGACCTTATTCTATTGATTAGAACTGTTGATTAGAATATGTAAAATAGTTATAGTTGAAATATAATATGTGAAATTTGTAAGTTCCAGAAACCAACTGCCTGAGAAATGTTTTAATATGCACAAATATTGCTTGACAAATGTTGCAAAAGCTATTGCTCCATTGACCATGGTGGTAACAATTACTCTCATTGTTCATTTTTGATAGTTTCCACCCACCAAATATTGGTAGGGAGACTGCTAATTATTTAACACATGCTTATTAAAAACATCTTATTTGTATTTACGTTTGACTAATATGTATTTTCATGGAATTCATGGAATGTTTGTTAGATAATTAGTCCTACATAAAAATAAGTATATTCAAATAAAAAGAAGGATTTTCAAACTTTTGCTTTTCAAGTCAAGGGTCTTTGTTATGCCAGAATATCTTGATGATCAACATATATGGCTAAATCAATACTGTTGGTAATCAAATGCCAATCTTGATGTTTTCTCAGTAAATTTTGCATCATGAAAAATGCAAATAAGGTACAACATTTCAAAGCTTCACTCAAAGTTTTTATTGATTCATATCAATTGATTGTTAATATTGAACATTGATTATGAGATTCTTTAAATTCATAAATATTCTCATGAATAATATTGTATCACCTTTGGTTATGTGTGCTTGTATTTTTATTGGATCATAATGAGCAGGAAACAATCAAAACTAAGAATATCTATTCTTAGTTCTGGTATGTAGTGTCAATAGCTTTTTCTATTAGGAATCTCTGCTAGAGAAGTTCTAAATCATATGTCCAACTACAGCAAAATCTTGTAGTGAAATTCTGCTTCCTTCTAATTGAATACAAATGAAAGTTTTATGTTTATTTCCAAATATTACTTAAAAAAACAATACAAATAGAACATAATTAAAAAAGAAGAAAATTATTTATTTAATTGAAATTTTCCTGAATCCAATGAAAACTTTCCAAGATCCAACAAAAGACTCATTTAAAGTTGCCACTAGCAGTTAAGAAATAATTGTATTTTTATGACTTTATTACTCACTGAAGAATGAGGTAGTTGGTACTCACAAAGTAATTTGAGAATATATTCAATTAATTGTAGCAAAGATAGATGTTACTATTAAAAATAAGTTGCTCTGTTACCATTATGCAAAATTTTTTTGTTGCTGATTAATGTTGAATTCAAGATTTCTCACATTTGAATAAACAGCAGTGTTTGTAATAAATCTTTTTGTATGAAAGTCAATATTTTTAAATCTTGTGTATTTAGACTTTCTGTGTATTGTTAGAAAATTTTGTTTTCATTTTCTTTGAATTTTAAATCAAATCAGAATTCTTATCTGTATTTATTCTGTTCAAAATTTGTTGTGTTCAAAATTAACTGAAGAGAATCCTTAAATGAATTAAAAATTTGAGTAATTTCTTGATTACAAGTTTCTAATTTTGAACCTATTTCATTAAGCAGTTGTATAAATATTTGTTACAAGTTTTCTACAGGCTAAAGAAAATAAAGCAAGTGTTTTTGGTACAATGTCAGTATTATTACTAGTCATCATACATTCTACACTTTGATCATGACTGGAACAAGTTCACAACTCTTGTGCAACCATTATGTAACTAATGTTCCACCATAACACATTCACTAGTTGAATTTAAGAGTTCTCATGAAGAGAGTTTTGAATTTGGATTCATATCTAGCTCAATTGGGTTCTTAATAATGAATAATATCTGTATGTTGTATTGATTAGCAGTTACTTTCCTAATTAGATTCATAAAGTTGGTATTTTTACTATTTTTACTTAATTATGATTTTCAAATTATTTTCAATCATTTTAAAAATGTAGTGAAATTGGATTTTTGAAGAAACAGAAAGGAGAAAGGAGAAAGGAGTATTTCTATCTATGTAAAATTGAAGGGGAAATCAATAATATCTTCTTCAGCTGCATAGCCAATGTATGATTGTTTAGCTGCTGTGATCAGCCCTTTACTTCCAAGATCCTTTCATAATGATGTATGATGCACTGCAAAACTTAGAACTAGAGAATGAGTGTCTATTAGAAGCAGGAATGTGATATTTAGATTGTCAAACATTTTCCACTCCCATTGATAACTTGTGGCATTCACATAAATATCAAATCTAGCCATATTTCAAGATACCAATTGTAACCATCATAATAATATGCTTGTGCTTCATCTGATGCTGGCACAGTTGTTGATCAGTGGCTACTAGGATTTGCTATGTACTTGGTTCCTCAGTAGGTGAAAAAAATTAATTTCACTAAGAATCTTTAGATTTTTGAAAATTTTTTTATGTTTTTTTATGAGCAAAAAATCAGAAATGTTAATGCTCTTCCTCCAATTCTCTCTATGTAGCTCTCCCCTGATATAAATCCTACATGAAAATAACAGACTCAATATAATATTTTGTATTCATCATACTTTTTACCTACAAAAAATCTATTAAGTCAAAGAGAAAAAAAAACAACAACAAAGTAATTTTTATCCAATTACTCCTAGTACTTAGGTACAATATCAATTATATGTACTTCGGCATATCTACTTATATTACTACCTACATTCAATGCCATGAATTCAAAGTAATATAAGCAAATGGTAACTCATTTCCAAAGACCTTTACATTGCCTACACCACAGCAATTTAAATGTACAACTTTAGTTGGCCATGGCTACAATCCATATCAGTACATTATGCTTGTGCCAGCCACAACAGGAGGAACAAATGACTTGTCACATAGTGTGTGATGGGGTTCTGGTTCTGGGTGAGTTGATTGTTGCTTCTTAATTTGCAGCTGCAGTACCAGAATTTTTCAATTTGTTTGTTTTTGGCATCTTATCATGCCTTGATCATTTACATGTCTGGTGCTCATTGTGAGTTGCAATCTGCACATTGTCAAAATGGATTGACGTTGTTGTTGGCAACTTCAATTGATGCTTTTATCAATGATGCCAGTCAACACCACTGTCAACAGTAATGATCAACACTGTTGTTGCAATTACAACATTGATCAACACTGTCATTGTAAAACATTTAGTTGGTAGAATTAATTAATATTAGTCAGTTTATGACTAATTAAAATTATTTGCTTGTATATGTAGCCTTGGATTGTTCGGCTGCATGCTGCCTTGAAGCAAGGAACGGTGTTGATTTTGGGGCAGCAAAACATCTTCTTGCTGCTTACATGTAGATATCATGATGTCAGCATGCATGTAGTAGATGCAAGCTGATGATACAAGGCAAAATACATAAAAATATTACAAGTATGGTACCACAATACCATTACCAGAAGTAATATTAATTTAATGACAATAGTGCAATACCCACACATACATGCAACATGTATTGTTGCATTGAATGCATCTATCAACTATTGTACTATCTACTTCATGCTACTTACTTACATATCTCTAGATAACTAAGAAATCCACACTCTAGAGATCTAGCTAAGTATGTATGAGTATAACAGGAGTACTAGTTTGTACTTGTATTAGGAATATGATAGAAGATTTTAATCCCATCCAATTACTACGTCTTTGCTTAACTAGCTGACCTGAATACTCCCAATACTACTACTATTATTATTTTATCATATTACTAGCATGTGTGCATGCATCCAATGATAGCAAGCTACCACTGATAATAGATAGAAGCACATACTTTGGAAGTACTGCATGATAATTTTAAAAATATGCATGTAAAATATCAAGTAGGGAGGTACCACAAAATTTCCATAAACCTGAAAAGAGGATTTTGTAACTTCTTGGGGAGAGCAACAGGGAGAGCACTAGAGGGAGAGCACTAGAGGGAGAGCATTAGAGGGAGAGCATTAGAGGGAGAGCATTAGAGGGAGAGCATTAACAATTCTGAAAATTCTCAAAAGTTGGTTTGAGAAAAAAATCATTCTGATATGAAAATATTAAAAGTTTGATAGAATACTCCTAGTCATCCAACATTGTCTGAACTCTTTCTGGAAGCCATAATCTATGGTTAATAGGGTGCATGGGCGGTTAAAATTAATGCAAAATGCATTACTGCCTATAGCACCTGCATCACAACCCAGCCACAACAAAAACAGAAGATAGAGGCATGTAGCATCTAGCAGTCTAGTCACACATCATGTGCATGGCCAGTGGTCAGTGGTAGGCATGGCGTGAATTACTATGAACCAACACAGGTAGAAATAAGGCAGATTTCTATGGCTGGAACTATTTTTGGTTAAAAAGTTAATTACCGTTCTGACAAATTACTATTCATTGTATAAGTTTATTACAATGGAGCTAATTTGAATTATTTATAAATTTAATTGGGAGTAATTTGGATTGAAAATTTGTTAATTCAGATGTTGTTTTGCCAGTCACCAATTTTTGTCTTGCTGTGTTTTTCCTTCATTCTCATTTCCTTGGCTTGAATGTGGTCAGCAGGCAGTATGAACTCTTTCCATGCAGTGCGTAAATGTTCAATGATCACTCATGTGATGTGATCAAGCTCAACACCTGAACCAACCATCCCAGGACATGCAATATGGTAATACAATAGTACCATACATTGTAAAAAAGAAACAATAACAAAAAATAATCAACTCCTTCTGCGGCACCTTTATAGAGCATGTATTTTTTTTCAAGGATTCATAATCACACCTTACTGTATTCCCATTTTTCTGACACATGCTAGAGACTTAGATCAATTAATATTATGATCTGTGCCATCCACATTACTATATATACCATCCATTTGGATCAAAATTATGATATGCACCATCCACATTACCAAACATGCAAGTGATTATTCCACCAGAGAGGTGAACATAGGCTTGTACAAAAGTTCATCCTGTGGTACTATTTTGAAATATTTTGTCTATAAAAAATTAGAACTATGTAGACTATACCAATTCCACATACTTTCTAAAATTTGGTAAGAACTAGATGTTCACTCAGGTAATTATGGTGACTATTAAAGCTCAATTTGTACAAATTAACATGTAGAAATAAAACTAAAAATCAATAAAATAAAAAAACACAAAAATATTTTCAAAAATATTATGTCTTATTTTTAAAATTTTTAATAAAACAAAAATGTTTAGAAAGGACAAAAAATATCTTTTTTGATTGAGATGGGTATAATATTTTTCAAACTTTTTAAAAAATTCATAAAAGAGGTAGAAATAAAGCAATAAAAAAACTTTTTTTGATTGAGAAAAATATTTTTTTACATACTTTTAAAATACAGTAAATTAAGCTGTTGTATTATTTTGTTATCACAGGTACTAGTAAGTACTTGTATGTACATAATAATATTGGGAGTAAAAAGTACTTGTATCAAAAGCAAGATGGGGGTCTCCTATTGTTTTTTGCTCTCTATGTTTTTACAGAACTTGGGTGAAAGGGACTCATGTTAATCCCCAAACTATAATATCTATAATGTATATAGAAACTATACTTCATTGGGGATACAATAGGGTACAATACAGCCTATCTGCCACCTCACAATAATCAATTAACACATGTATAACCAATGCCAAATTATCCAGCCATGGTGTCTGAAATACAACAGGGCCACAATTAATTCAAAATGTTAATTCATCAACTTCCGACACACGTATGGATTACCAAATGCTGTTTTTGAATTGATATGTGTCTCAAAACTTGATAAGTTGGCATTTTGAATTAATTATCTCACTATTTGGCTCACCATGGCAACAGGAGAGGTGATGACACTGCTTGACAGTCATAATTTCAGGCTTGTTCCCACCAATCTACATTATTTCAGTTGGCAATTTTTGCTTGATTTGGCATGTGTTGCATTAGAGTTGACCGAAACAGTGTGATGAACACTAATGATTGGCTCCTGGAATCGAAACTTGCTGACAACCCCCTCAAGTTGCTGTTGTCATAGTTGTCCAAAATTCAAAATTCAGGATCAACTTTAAGGTAAATTGGTTTAAAGGTATTGTAAAAGCTCATACTTTAGTTTACATATGGGGATTTTGGTACAAAAAGGGACTTAACACAACATAGTTTTTAGGAGACCCCCATCTAGCTTGTGCTTGTATGTACATAAAAGCATCTTCTGCATCTTTCATACAACTTCCATCCACATTACAATCTGACCAAACTGCACAGAATAAAATTATAATCTGAACCATCCACATTACCATTCACACCATCCATGTGAATCAAAATAATTATGACCTGCATCTTCCATATGGATTAATATTACTATCCAAGCGGATGGTAATTGTAGAGACAAAATTTTTGATTATTCTGTGTCAAAGTTATTATGTACAAAATTTCTTGCACATATTTTTAGATTACATTTTTCAATTCTAAAATAAATAAAAAATCTACAACAATAAATCCTACTGCTACCTTCATTGGGCCCACCTGACTTTAAAATTGATGAAAAGAGACTCAAATCTTCTAGCTAGAGCTAATTATTTTATTCCCCAAAATTTTTATTTGTGCAACAGGAGGATAAAAATGTATTCTGTATTCTGTGATCTAAGAGACAATAAAACTCGAAATTCGTAAAAAAAAATCAGCCAAAAACAGAAGTACCATACCTTCCCGGACTCTTTCTGGAATTCATCTATGGCGCGCGAGCGGTAGTAGTACAATACTATGTATTAAAAAATGCACCCAACGCCACAAAAAATCACGAGATGCATGCAGTGCGGGCACGGCACCTTACGAACCGACACAGAATGATGAATGAAGTATGGTAAGTATGGTACAATATGGTTCTATGGTACTACTAGGGCTTTGATTATTGTGGGGAGATTCTGACAGTTTTGTGGGGAATCCCCACATTATCCCCCACATGGAATGTGGGGTGTGTAGTTATCTAGTGAAAAAGTGAGACAGACAGACCAAATTTGTCTCACTTTGTTGAAAATAAATGTGGGGGTCCCCACATCCCCACTAAAAACAAAGGGCTAAGGAGAAGTAAGCTGTGCTGGTAAGGAGTTCTTTGAAGCTGTTCCAGAGATATTTTTTGATGTCTTCAGGCTTCAGGCTGTATGTCAAAAAGCATGTCATTAACCATTGGGGACCAAATGATCTCCTTCCATTTCAAATTGGTGGTAATCCAACTCTGGCTTGGAATTTTTCAAGATGGATTTATGACTACCTGAAACACCACACCACAGAGTGAACAACAGTGCAGTTTCTGTTAATGCAAGAGAATGCCTGGAATGGCTTACAAACCAAGGTCAACTGCAAAGAACTGTTGAATGGCAAGTTCATCTAGATGTTTCAAGAAGAGATTATTGAGTTAGCACTGGCCCCAACTCCTGATGATATTTCAAATATGTTGGAATGGTCAAAGGATTTAGACTTTTTGTAGCTAAGGCTTGGTATCTGGAAGGTGATTGGTTCACTTGCATGTCACCAGCAGTGATGTGAAACCATGTACAATCAGCTTTACTTGTTTCAAGAACAAATGTTGGAGATGTACATTGAACTGGGCAAGCTGTGTCTCATTCAATGATTATTTGCACTGTAAATGAGAGAATTAAGAGATACGCCACAACCGCAACCAAAAGCTGAAAGCTGGTGGCAAAGAGATAGATGCTCTTCCATTTTGGAGCAAGGAGAGAGTAAAGATTCTTGCCAAATACATCAAAAGATTCAAAGCAGATGCAACTCAAGCTAAGAAAGAACTCAGGCAATCATCTTTTAAATTGATTCAAGATAAGCTATCTGATTTAAAAGCAAAGACATGTAAAATAGAGCATGCCAAGAGACTAAGTAGTTATGAGATAGAGTTTAACGGCTAAAGAGAGCAAGTGATGGTGATTCTTGAGTTGACGTGACACTGTTGATGAATGGTGGAATGATTCTGAAGTATTTGACAAAGAATTAAGATGTAGGTTCTATCATTGATGACAAAATTGTTGCATGCAATATTCTGATGTCAAAACAGAAACTCAAATCAATTTCCATTTGTGAGAAGCATTAGATTCTACAAAAGAATGAAATTGCAAGCTGGGTACAGGACAGGAAAGCTATAAATGGAATAAAACTATCCAATATTACTTACATTGTTCCACTGTCAAAAGAAATGATTGAATTCAATAGTAACAAGCAACAATAAATTGTTTGACAAGAGAAAGGGTTCAAGGCCAATGATAAGTAAGATAGTATTAACTGACAATGAAACAATACCCTACTGCTTAATTTGAAGAATGCCTTTCTCTTTCAATTCACTAAAATGCCTTTAATCAAGGTACACACTGCCCTAGTAGCTAGTTTGGTATACAAAATTTGTAAAAGATTGATCTTGGGGTGATGCTGAAACCATATTTGAACTCAGCATCCTGTATGGAGTAAAGAATATGGAGTTGATTCTAATTGATGTTAATTATGCAAATTATATCAAATGCTTATCCATTTGCTAGATGACATGGTGTACTTTTGAATAAAAAAGTTTCTAAAACGTGTGTTCTAGTAAAATTGCATTTTACTAGTAAACTAACAATTATAAACTTGTCCTTGCTGGTTGATTTTTTGTCTGTATAATCATATTTGACTCTTTAGGGCCCCCATGGTGTTTCATCTGTGTCACCTTTGCTGGGATTTTTTGTTGAGCTGGTTGCATTGTTTCAATATGGTTGGCCTGCTACTAGACATTGTGGCTCCTGACTATCATTTAGTTGGCTGTCTTGTTTTTGGCCTTGTTGTCACTACAATTGTTTTGCATAGATTTGAATGTTCCAGTGTCTATCTTTTTTATTTTGTTTGTGGATTTGTTTTGCTGACAGGTCCCATGTAGTAAAAACATGTTTAGTGTTCACACCTGTTCCCAATTTCTTAAATTTCCAACATATGTATTTTTGATGGCTGAATTATTGCTTCTGTTTATTTTTATTAGAGATAATCTACTTCTATAAACTTGAACTCTATCACCCCATTGATTGCCAAAATAAAAGTCTGGTATATATTTATGTGTAAGTAAAGAATGTACGTAGTAAATGTTTTTTTTTACCCCAATTTTTCCAAATTCTAGTAGTCACACCTATCCAAAATTTTTATTAAAATTATTTTTTATACTTTTATTGTTTCAATTCTTGGTGACACTGAAATACAAACACAATCCATCATGCCCCGTAAAAAGCACCACTTCCATCCATACATACACTAGCAATATCAACATGAGTACAATAATGACAATGGTAAATCCATTGTTGCCACTGTCAATCACAGCAACCCACAATCATGCTTTCTCTCCTTCTACTGTTTTGATTAGTCCTACTCTACTTTCTAAATATTGTGTAAATTTTGTTCATAACAGTTGTTCTACAAAGTAGTTTCTAATCTTTTACTATCATGTAGTAGTAACTAATTGGATTTTTTATTTGCAGAAATGAAATTTGGCTTGATGCCATGCCTCCAACATGATGCCACTGTTTCCAAAGAAAAACTTGCTATTGAACAGCCAGTGTGCTTAGAAAATAAGAAAATTAGGTGCTGTCAATATTTTCTGCCTCAATTCTCCATCAATGGTTGCTGACTATGTTGTTTTCAACAACCGACACCTTTCATTGAAGATGCTATCAACAATTACACTAACTCTTACAAAGACAAATGATATTAAAAACATTAACTTCTAATTACTTTACTTAGTGTTCATAATATTCAATATAGTATTCAAAGTGACAGACTTTTTTTGCCAATAATAGAATTTCAGCACCATTGGTGTCAATGACAGCAGCATTGTGATTGACTGTGTTGAATCTCTGTGTTATCATATAAGACAGGTTGCAGAAGGTGCCCAAAAAACAAAACACACAACAATCAACAAAACACTCCAACCTCAAGGTAGTCACAAGAATCTTACAAGATTCTGTGTTTTGTGATTAATTCATTATTGCCATCAGAGATTACAACAGAAATGACATTGTCATTGTCAGAAAGACAAAAAACCCAGGAAGGTCATATAGATGAATCCATAGGTCAGTGGCCAGTACGTACAATACTTTTAGGTACCTCTAGTATCTTCTATCATACTAAAACAATACCATATTACAATATCATAATCCTATGATTTATTAATAGTATTATGGCAGGTACAAGTATTGCATTGCCATCTCATGCCAAAAATCTTACTTTCGATGATGTCACCATCTGAAGCAACAAAAACATTACTCCTAAAATCAAGGCTAAATATATGAGTTTGAATACTGAATAATAAAAAAATTGTAATACACAATAAAATGGGCGAAAGAGCATTCAGGGCAATAGAAGCATGGACATACATAAGTATTTACTCCTACTACTTAGAGGTAAGTATGATGTAAGTACGAGTACTTAGGAGCAGTACCAGCAGTTGTGTTAAAAATTTAGATGCGTGCAATCCTGCCAAAAACATCCAATATTGACAAAAATGGCAGACAACGATATCTCCCAAATTACCAAGCGCATAAGTAGATGTGGTGGACAAGGCATGTGAATCAGAGCAGGACTTCAATGATCTGCTCTTGAAGATATCTAAAGCAACCCAACCAATTGATCCCTTCCAGATCTTCAAAGAAGTTAGGGAATCAATCACCTATCTGGAACATCCTTGGAATGATTAAAATTTAGCGATTTGGCGATTATCGGCGA
>JALLOT010002423.1:0-12805 GCA_036939595.1 Thalassiosira livingstoniorum | reverse complement strand
TATCCACTGCCTCCATTTGTATTGACTCTTAAGTTCCCATGTTCTATTGATGCAATTATCCCAAACTAAAGGGTGGTTCAACTTAACCATATTTTATTGCAGAAGAAAAACAGATATTTTGAGCACAAAATTGTGAATGTGTTTTTGATTATTGATAGAAATCAGAAATAAGTATGTAACAAATCATTCAAACCCCAAGACTCAAAATAAATATAATATTATTAAATTAAAGATTGTACATATCTTAAAAGTCATCTATAACCTGACTTTCATACACCAAAACTTGCTAGCAGTGCAAGCCGCTTGTTATTCTAGTATCACATGCCTTTCTATGATCATTTAAAAAATATTGCTTCAAAAATGTTGGGGTATTGGAGCTCAATAAATCCTCAAATTTTCACATGGAATTCCATTTACTTTTTGGAAACTTTCAGTGTAGAATATCTTCTTGAAACACAATTTCAAGATCTTATTTATTGTAATGAGATTTTTGGATGAGTGACAGTTGTTTTGGGTACTTCACAAACACAAAGTTACACTGTTTTTGATGTTTTCTTTAGGTTTTATAATGTGTGTGGCTATTTAACAAGAAACAAGAACCCCACCTTCAATAATCTCAATACATATTTTGTTGATAATTCTTTGTAGAGATAATATCTCCATATATAGAATTTAATCAGTCATCTAACTAGTGCTACAAAAGAATCTACATTCAATGGACTAAGAATATAAGCTGGTATTGACCATTTATTGTTTTTGACCAAATATTTTGATTTCAAAGAAACACACATTGTTGAAGGCACCACCTATGGATTTTCAAAGTGGACTGATGCGCTGTCTTCAAAATAATAAAGTGCTAACAAATTATACCCCCATAATTGATAATTGGGGCACAATGGATAATTTGATGTTTGTACTAATCCTATTTACTCTTTAAAAATGATGTGTAATATAGCTTTTATTTCTCAAATTTGAGACTAGAGGATTTTATCATACTCTCCAACATGGGAATTGGTAATAAAGGTTATTCATACTCACAAAATCCCCAGGTACAATTTGCTACAACATGTAGGTCCCAAAGCACCTTCATTTGTCACAGAAGAATGATATCCAATGCAAGAATGGCATATTTCTATACCATGAAATGGATTTAAATGTATGACTCACTGCTTCCATCAGATCCTGGTGCTGGGGTACTCATGAACTTGAAAATGGATTGAAGCTATTAGATTTGGACATAAGTAGGGGTTTGCATAAAACAATGCCAAAATTTCAAACCCCATATTTTTGTCTTAATTTTTGGGTAGTTGTTGGTATACATGAGAACAAAGGATACTGAAGTCTTCATCCAAAAATATTAAGCTATGAAAAATTATGAAGTGTCAAAAATACCTAGTGGCAACTAGTTTGAAGCCTTTTTGGGACTGAAACTGGGACTCAGACTTGTAGCAAATTTACTAGCTATTTGACATTAGTCAAGCTTGATTTTGAATGAAATCTTTACAAGATACAAACACAAATGAAGACATAGAAAAGCTCTTTGAAACATTGTTGCTTAATTCTTGATTTATGCTTCAGTTATACTGTAATCGTAAGTCTTGAAAGGAAGTGAAGTAGGGTAAGTACTAAGGTAATTTTTATTGTTTTTATTCATTTTCTTGAATAAAGTAATGTGGTTTTACCAAAAGTTGCATATTTCTTTGATTTTACTTTTTCTAATAGAATTAAGATACTTGTTGATTTTTTCATTTAAACACTAATTTTCATGTTGAATTTTGATAATGGTTTTGATATAGGGTGGCTACATGGCAAACAAATAAATAATATAACATAGCAGTGTTTTTTATGTACTTGGTACTGTAGCTCAAATCAAATGAACTTCCAAAAGTTTGATATTTTGAACTTAGTATGGAAACTAATTCTTGGCTAATATGCCAAAATATTGTTTTAAATTGTAATCCAAGACTCCATACCATGTTTTTAATGTAGGAGACCCATTTGGCAATATATGGTCAAAATAAAATTGTATATGTTTTCGTTAATGATTTCTTTTTGCAGTAACAAAATAGTCACATTGTATCCCAACAGTTGTTATTTTATCTTTTTGACTAATTTTAAAAGAAAATAAAAAAGATAGCTCTCTGTTTTCATGGAGCATTGCTGTGTTCAACATCTGTTTGTTGGATGAAAACATGGGTAAAACACTTTTGTCACAAATTTCAAAGTCAATTGTAATCTGGTTTCAACAAAAAATCTTTTTCAATGACAGGTAAGCATCCAACAGCATCAGCACTACCATCTATGCAGCTCTGCTTTTTTGAGTTTTGGTTGATTGTTAAATTCTTTTTATTCTTTTTTCAGAAGTGGCGCCAATATTTTGATAAGTTGTTGTGCTGTTTAACATCAATGGACCTGAGTCTAAACCCAACATGAAAGGTGTTCCCTTCTTGGACACTAGCATATACTTTCTAGATATTTTTGATCATTAGTCATGATGAATTTTTAGTGAATTGAATACAGATTGTTATAAGATAAAAAGTGATGAAAATGATTATTAAAAATTTAAAAGTTGTTTTTTTGAATGTTTGGTGTGTGATTGGGGCAGGTCTTCCAAGAATGATTTTGAATTAGGGTAAGTACTTGGATGATTCTCATGGAAATTGATCCCATTCTGCAATACAATTACATCTTTGTCTGGAAGAACTACAATGGTGTTTGTTCTTTTGTCAGAAGATAGGGCATAATACAGGGGAATGACAATTTCCATTTTATTTAATCGGATGCAAAAGTGTGGCACAATGCAAAGGTTTTATTGTAGGATATCCATTTGGTAATAAATGGTGATTAAAATTTGTTTTCTTAACTCAGAAATATTGTTTTTATTGGCAATATCAAATTTTAGTTTCATAATATTTCCAACCTCATTATGTTTTGATATTTATCCTACTAGTACAACCAAACAAAGATCTTTTTTTAATATCCATTATGGGTAGTTGTGTTTAATTAATATTTGCTTGTTGGATGAGAAATAAGCAGTCTACTATTTTCACTTATTTCAATTTTTTTGTAAATCTGCCAATAATGATAAAGATACTCCTTAACCCAAAATTTCCTCCTTATTGGTGAATCTTTGAGTTTTCTTTACTTTTCTCTCCTTAATAAAAATGCAACAATTATACATACATTGCAGTGCCAAATAAAATTGAAGGCTTTTGAGCTTAAGCCCTCTAATATGACATGTGATCCACCCAACTATTTGACTGATTTTGCCATTGCTCAAATATCAAAACAAATGCACAGAAAAATTCATTTTTAAAATAAACCAAATAAAAGTGGCAGTGGCAAATGCACAAGTGTTGACCTCTTGGAAAATGATGTTTTTGTTGTCCAGACTGGAGGCAGGATGTTTTGGTATCATCAAATGAAACTATTTCAAGAAAACAACAACCATCAAGTTAACATGTTTGATTCATAAAAGAAGCAAATGATAATAAATTTTCACCCATCAGAAAAACACTGCAGCACTGGGCTTCATAGGCGTCATAGTTAAAGGTTATGGTGATGCCATTTGTGACAGCAGCAACCACCCAGTGTTGCAAACCATGGTGAGTACCACCATGGGGACAACTGGGGACGACCCCCATGCAAATTGACTGGTGGGGGTTTGATTTGTTGCTGTGTTGTGTTAAATAGCTGCAGATGGTTGGAGGTTAGGTTGTAAGGGGGAAATGAATGTCATGACAGTGGTCAAAATGGGGTCAACTCTCCTGTTTAGTGGTTTTGTTCAGTTTATTATACTTCCTGTGCACCATGCAGTAACCAGCCAATTTTTCAGTGCCCTATACACTTCAGGAGAGCAGGTAAATACTAATCAGCACCAACCACGCACTGTTGTAAGTGCTGATATTAATGTTATTGTGGAGATGGATGGGTTTCAGTATTTTCCCTGATTTCCATTGTCAAAGTGATCAGCAGAAGTCAAAAAATGTTGAACATGGGCAGACTTTCAGAGCTAAAGTTGCAGTTGGAACTTGATTGTTCCTCAAAAAAATTCTTTCAAGGCCCTAACATAAGACAATAACTACAAGGCTTGACAGCAATATATGATTGGTGATTTAGAAGAATTTTATTAATTGTCATGTAAATGCAAGACTTGATAGTACTATGGAATATCAAAGAATGGGAGGGAATGCTCCTTCACTGCTTTGGCTTAGTTTGATATAATGAAATTCAATGATTTACCTAAAAAATTGTCTTGTAAAAATTAAGCTGGGGCATAACTTTTTTCTTTTGTTTCCTCAATGAGCACCAAAACAGAAGTGGGGCTTAAACAAATCTACTTTCAAAATAGGAAAATACTATTTAATACAAACATGAATAAAGTGACTACCAACTTCAAGCAGTGACTACCTCAGGGTCAAAAGAATGAAAAATTGAGGTATCATTGTAGAAACAAGATAAAGATAGTCATCAGATAAGAGGGTGATTTCAATGGAGAGACAATATATTTGCAACACCAAAGAGACATTGCAGAATCTGTGAAATGAAAGTTTGACAATATTTCAGTGATGATTGTAAGTGGTGTAATACATTTGTTTCCAAATTGTTTGGTACTGCTTATTTGCAATGGCTGTTTTTCAATCAAGTTATCCATCAAACAACAAATATTTTTACAGAAGAAGAACCTGACTAGTTTTTGTAAGTGTGGATGAACTCACACATTTGATACCATGGGTATGTTGGAGGATAATCAACTTAACTAGAGATAGGTAGACTTAGGGACTTTGACAAAGGGACACACTGTAAATTGGGATTACTGAATTGAATATATGGAATCAAGGCTGACGGTGGGTTGAATGAAAATTGATTCTTGATTTGTGATTGTCTGTGTGAAAAGAGACAGAAATCTTAATTAATTTGATACAAATTTGTATGGCTTTCTGGTATTAAATTCCAAAGCAGTTGTATCATCAAAGAAGGGTTTCATTTGATTTGGTTTTCAGGGAAGATTGCTGGTATGGTTGTGTAGATGCCTTATTACGGGAACCACATGCTCATGGAAGATTCAAACAATGAATTAAATAACCATCTTGGAAATGAAAATTGTCAACAAAAGCAGAAGTATTCCATTTTTCTATTTTTCAAACCCCTTAGAAAATAATTACTTTGACTTGCAAATCTTACTCCTATCTCAAATCAGTTAAAAGATTGAAGCTCCTATGTTTAGGTTAAAAAATGTGATACCAACAACTTCAGCAAACCTCTGATGAAGGATAGAAAGCCAAAAGTCATAAACTCCAATTTAGGTTCTCGCTAAACCTAGTTATGTCAAGTAGTTGATAATGTCCTGAAAAATAGGTGTTTAGAAGAAATGACATAATTCATCTATTGTAAAAATTCATTTTAGTATCATTCCAAGTAATCATAAACAATTCAGAATGCGAATAATGCAATGATACTCTTTGAACAAAAAAAATAACTTGCATCACAATTCTGTGAATAGGAGGATTACCCATATTTTACAACATTATTCAATAAAACAACACACACACATTAAAAAATAAGGCATGGTAATCCAAAACCTGGTAGCTCTTGGTGCATAACCTAGTAGGGGTAGAAAAATTATCAAGTAATTGGCAGTTTAACATTTCCAGAGTCCAACATACAGTATTCCTACTTACTGTCTTGGGTGGTATATGGTATCACAACAGATGATTGCATGACCATTCAATTTCACAGGCATTTGAAAGATGTATAACAATAATATATATTGTACAAAATGTACACAATGTAAAAAATACTGTTTAATATTTGTAGATAATATTGAAAAATATCATTTTTTTTCAACATAAATTTTTATGTAGGAATACATGGAATATTATCACATCATTGCCAGGATATCAACAAAAGGAAGACAAAAGCAAAAGAATAGTGAATCTTTGTCAATGAAAACAAAAGATAACAATCTATTCAACCATCAACCTTGACATCAACTTTGTTGAATATGATGCAAGTTGACTTCTACACCACTTACAGCTCCTATAAAATGCTCAAGTTGTTTTATGATATACTTTGTTTAATGACACAAGTAACAATGAATGGCTCAAGACAAAAATCAAATAACAACAACATGCATTACAACCAATATTTTTGACCCATGCATAATTCTCTTTTGCAAGGAGTTGTGAATTTGTGAAGACAATGAAGACAATTGCATCTGTACTTTCAATGCTGACTGGGTCTTTATATACAGACTCAATTTGTCTTGCAGATAACTCAACTTTTCAGATGTTCAAATTATTCTAGGTCTATTACTATCTTTTATTCAAAATGAACCTTGTTGATATTGTGTTTTTTCATTCACTACAACAATGTGTTTGATGTTAAGAGTACAAGAGGTTAATTGCATTTATCTTTTTGTGTTGTTTAATTGATCCAACAAGATTTCATCTATGCATCTGGTATCTCATTTGTAATTGCTTGCCTTGCTCTATCATTGATGGTCATTGCTTGGTGGTTTTGTACGTGATATTTTTATCTTTTGTCTGAAGCATATTGAGATGAAGCCAACATTTAATCTGCTGCTGTTATCAATGTGTTACTGTGTACTAGGCAGTTACTAACACTTTGTTGTCATCATTTGTCTACAAAAAAGTTAATCAGTGGATGAATTTGGCACATTGGCACCCTTGGACCTCTTTCAGTGGAGAATTTCGCTCCTAATGCAACCATAAACATCAAGTGCGTTATCTGATGAAAACAACAGCTGAAAAAGTCTTGTGTCTTTATATAGATAGAATTGGCACCCAAGGCACCAATATTTTAATTGTCATTGTCATCACAGTGAAAAATAATTTGTCTCCTTTGAGGTTTGACATTAGGTTCTTCTGAAACATTGTAGGGATTGAATTAAGGTGTTTTTTTTAATAGTTTTGATCAGTAGATCCTGAATAGCTGCTGGAGACAATACTGTAGTTTTCATTTCCATGACAAAATTTGGTTTTCATAAAAAATAGTTGACAGAGTGTGGACACTCATGTTAAATATGCTTTGTAAAGGGAAGTAAAAATTCAGAACATGCAGATATTTCTAGATTTATGGAATGGAAGGAAGATCAGGCTAATAAAATTGTTGAAAATGGGATCTCAGTTTGCAGCTCAATTCACCAATGCCTTCATGGTATTTATTGTTGATTTCACTAGAAAAATGCTAGTTTTTAATGGTGTCTCCAGCCTGCCTAGTGTACTTAGGAGGTAGGCCATAGAGAAGCCAAAGCAAAGAGTTGTGAAGTTCCATTTGAAGCTAATTTTCTTTACACATTAACTAAGACTACATTGCAGTGGTGTTTTACAAAATGGTGATTTGATAAATCTGTGGTTGCTCTTCTGATGGTTGTTGGGTTAATGGAAAATGATGAAAATGGATATTTGTCAACATTGGGTCTTTTCTGTGGCAATAGGGCATGATTTTTTCTTGTTTGATTTTAGTATCAACATTTTGTCACATAAGACTACTGACAGAAGTTATGATGCAGTTTTGATAGTGTGTGATGCATCAAGGATATCTTTTCATTATAATTATATATTGAAATTAGTATGGTTGATTATGTAAGTAGCTAATTCCCAGAAGTACAGCAATTTTCATGTGATTACTGCCTATGTCAGAAAAAAATAATGTACCTTTTCCCATTCAAAAAAGTAATCTTGAGTGCTTGAATTTTCATACAGGCACAATCATCAACCATTGACCTTGATACCCACATGATTCTCTGGTGCTGCCAACTGTTCCAAACCAGTTCTGTTAGTTGGTTTGCAGCACTACCATTTTTTTCAAACAGTGTTAGATGAATTGAAGTGACATCTATGCCAATGCATTACCAAAAATAGGTAGCAAGTTAATTTCAAAAAAGCTTCTCTTTATCCATTGCCATCGATAATGGCGCCATTGAAAGAGCATAAAAAATATTGTTTTAGGTATCTTTTGTCAATTTGACTTTCTTGGTGGTTGTAATTGTAACTCCTGGGATTTGGATGACCATTGGCCATGCGTTTAATTATCTTAACTTCACAAACACACATCACTCATAAAAAATATTTCACAATAAGACACACACACTGAAAATGAAATTTAAGCATATGAGTCCTTTATTCATGCAATTCAATCAACAAAGAAGAAAAAACTGTAGTTATGTAATTCATCCATGTGGCAACAGGTCTTTGCTCAATTATAATTAAAAAAATATTTCATGTTTTCTGAGTGAATAGATAACAATATAAATAACAAGCAACTTCAATCACAGCTCAAGTACAGAAGGAGAGAGATCCAATGATATCAGTAAATTTGCATAAGACAAACAAATGTTAGCAGTATCTGCAGGTCAATGACAAGAGTCACCTTAATTAGATAACTTCTACAAAATTGATTAATATAATTTTGCCTTATCTGCTGCATACAGTGTCATGTTCAATTAGGGTCATGTTCAATTAGGTTCATTAAATTGCAACCAAGTTCACTTCAGAATAATAACAAGTTACAATGGACAACAAATCAAAAGAGCATGATACTTAACTCCTTATTCTTGATCCATCATTATTTAGAGGAAAAAATTAGTGCCTTGAGTACAAACACTTCATAAAACACAAAAATGACAATAATTTCATTAAATATTTATCAAGGAAATAATACTGATTATATAGGACAAGAGCAAGGATTCCACTTTTCTATTTATCAGCAAGCAATGGATATAATTACCAGAAGGTCTAACCAGTCTTGCATCTGAGGTATTATTAGACTAAAGAGTTTAGATGAAATTTAAAGATCTCTGAAGCAAAGGAGCGTCACTTTGTAGAATCAACTTGTAATCTCATCGTAATCTAAAAATATTTAATTTGAAAAGTTATGAATTTCAAAACACCTTAAACTTGTTAGTCTTAACAAAATAATGTACAAATCATTATCAAAAATCAACATGCTAATGTAATAAAAAAAAGTATCAGTAGGGATTTAATTAGTCAAAGAAAAGATTGAGTCCATAGAAGTACCATTGTGTTTTTTAATGTAATTTGATGGCTACTTTCTGTTGTATATTTGGCAGTTTCCAAGCCAAGATGAAGAAGAATACATTCCAAAAAAAGGTGTTGGAATGACTTTTCCCATACTAGACAACAAGTTTCAGGATCTTTTATCCTGTGGTGATTCAAATGTAAGACCCTTGCAACTAAATATTATTTATCTGTTAATGGTAAACATTCTGCCCTGAGATTTTTATCATCTGTTGATGTTGATGGTAGATCAAATATAATCTTTTCCAGCACCAAAATCAATATTATTTAAGTGACTGCACTATCAAAAGCACCATCATTAGTGATTGCTGATTCCCAGATATAATTTCATCACTGCACTTACTGCTTTTTCCATCCTGTCAGACCATGGACAATTATCAAGGTAAGATTTTGTTGTGTCACTGAGCCTTTCCTTCTCCTTGATTACCACTCTCTTTCTACCTAGTCCCACAATCATATACCATCAGGTGCTGTCAATATTGGTAGCTGACAAGACATGTAGGTATCAATTCACCAGAACCAGCTCCTTCATGCCTTTTTGATCCAATTGTACCCTCCTCAACTATATCAGAATCTTTGTTGCTCCTTTCTAAAGATCTTAATTACGTTGCTTCATCTTATGGTTATGGGTTTCTCTTTGTGTATCAAGACCAGCAACTTCTCAAGGTCAAACCTGCAGCCTGCCCAGTTATGAGAAGGTACATCCAAGCTGTGTCTTATATTGCTGTTTTGTCTTTCACAAACATCACTGACTGTGTTTTGACATTCTCTTCTCTCTCTCTTTATTTAAACTATTTTATGCATATGATTTTTACACAAGAGGTAAGGATGATGACACCAAGATGGGAGATAGACACTGTGTTATATTTCCTGTTTTTGTTAATGATACATCAATTTGCAACATCAAATAATGAAGATTCTTTATATTTTATCATGCCATTAATAAACAATGGCTCCAATACCCAGAACAAAAGCTTGTGGTAGCACTGACACACTAGTTGCTTCCAACTCTTCTCTGGACAGTGCATAGAAGCACATGAAAGGCTAGTGTATCTATTGTTTACCCACTTGGAATAATTCACACAAATCTTAAGTCAAATGCTATTTCTTGATTGTGTTGTTTTCCTAGTTAGGCATCAAAGGCAAGGTTATTTAGAAGCATTTAGAAGCTCATTTAGGAACAAATTATTTTTTCTTTGATATAAAGGGCAAGGAGACACCGGGTCTGCAAAGATAAGTAGGACACCAATTCCCCAGCATTTTCATATATAATGTTTGTTGATGGTATTGCCTCATTGAACCTGCCTGCAAATATAAATATAAGCTCATACTTTATTACAATGTTCATAAGCAACATTTTCCCTGCAATGCTGTTATGTGATTATTCCCCTCCATTGTCTCATAACCAATATAAATTTGTGATGCCAAACAAATTCATAAGACTAATCTGAGGAGGAACAGGGATTAAAATGAACTATTTATTTTAATTTGTTTTATCAATTCATTTTCTGCTTTTTCTCAGGGAAACTCTCATGCTTGTTTAGTTTTTACCATCCACCTGCAACCTGATCACCAGATATATTTTATTGAGTTTTTTCTAAACTTGTTTTTGTAAAAAATAGAACCATGGTTTTACCAAAATGGCCTCAGAATTGGTCATATGATGTGTCTATTTGCCTTTGTTTTGGTAACATCAAATGCCTTCTTTTCATTCTAAGAACATGGTCTTGCTATGTTTCTAACATGATGTGTCAAAAGTTGGACACATCATTGATTTCAAAGTCAAATCCTTCTATCCTTCTCTGTTCTTACATGAAATCAACTCCAACTGGCCTGAATCAGGATTGACCATTGCACAGATTTATCATTGACAGTGGAGAGTGGAGAGTTGTAGTAATTTGGGTGTGGTGCTGCTAGCAATATTAATATTGCCCCCAGAAAAATTGCAATAGACTATTGTCACAGAAAAATTTTACACTAAATTGATTGAGCCTAGTTTCAAGTCTTGAAACTTACCATAAGGGCCTTATCTGAACATCTTTTTACGGTGTGTCCAGAACTGGACATACACTATGGGAATGAGTTAAACACATGCACATTTGTAATGCCATTTTTGTTTTTATCAACAACATTTTCCAATCTATTGGACAATTGATTCATTTCTATTAGCTGCTTTACCATCATTAAGAGCTTCATGAGATTTTACTTTGTTTGATTTACCATGGCTCTTTGCACACTGTTCAAAATTAATCTATTAACATTAATATCATTAGTCTTTTGATCATAAATCTTTACTTGTAATACTGGTATGTATCAATTCAACCAAAAGATTAATTGAGCTCATTCCATTGAATGAAGATTTTTTTGCTGGTGACTAAGCTGTTAGCTGCCTTTCTTATTTTGTTCTAGTGATCATAAATTACTATGTAACTTATTTTATATTTTTTTTCAGTTTCTGCAAAATTTCTGTGTCCTTTTAACAGAGCACAAAGTAGTCATTTTCATAGACATAGGAACTGGAGATACTTTGTCAGGGCATCCATTTTTGCATACATCAAGACTAGCTGTGTGTTGCACAACATGTATAATGGGTAATGTTCTTTATTATGATTGCATTTGTCCAACATTCATGTGGAAACAACCATAGCATTATTTTTCAAACAAAGATCAGCAATGTCTCACAAAAAAGGTACTCTTTGATATCAACAACATTCTATCATGCTGATTTAGCAGCTTCATTTCACTTTATGTGAAATCAACTTGAACTTCTTTACATTCTTTAATTCCACTGTATTGTAGTGCATTGATGAATTGCTTTCACTGCATCATTGTATTAATTTAAAGTTTTTATGTCAAAAGCCACTCTGGGAAAATTTGTTCCAGTTCATACTGAACCCCCTGCAGAAATTTGGTTGCTAAAATAAATTTGGTATATGTACAAAACAACACAAAATGGTACCAAGAGACAAGAAAGCAATCAGTTTCAAAGACACATATATCAACCTTAAAAATCTATACCACTGACATTGTGGTGATTGTGAAGAAAAAGTATTGTAGACCATAAATTTCTGGACCCATTATTTGTAGTAGGTAGTGTATTCAGGACATCTTGGAGCTAATTGACAAAAGCTTAAACACCATTCATAAATATACAAAATTCACATCAAAGTTCTAAAAAATGGATTGCTAGTATCATTGTTATCTGAAAGAGATTGTATGCTCCTGGATGAGCCTATGATAACATATTGGTCATTATTTGTCAGCAAACAAATACCAACACCTGGATAATGACCAGCAATGTGACTACAGCACTTCAAACTAATGAATTTTTACTAAATACCCAGATAAGAAGTTGTGACAGAGAAAGTAAACATGTGCAGATTGGAAGCCACATGAACAAAACGAGCAGTGATAAACATTGTGGATAAATAATTAATTTTGAATTTTTGGTTTCTGTCGTTTTAGACCATGACATCATAATTTTGATCACATTTATGGAAATCAAAGTTGTTGCAACCCAGAGAGTAGAATATGATTGGAATGCAAACATGTGATTCTGTCTGGATTGACAATATTCATTTTCTACCCAAAACAGACATTTTAGAACCAAAGACCTCTAGAGGTCCAAAAAGTTTTTACTAGATTTCTTTTTATTAGTAGTTCTGTCCTCCACCACAAATTTCATTCAATAAACTATGGTACCAATTCTAAGGACTTTTGTGTAGGATCTGGTAAAATTTTTA
>JALLOT010002422.1:0-12810 GCA_036939595.1 Thalassiosira livingstoniorum | reverse complement strand
TCCAAATAGATACTAAGAAATAAGATGTTCCCAATACACATGATTTCCAAGTATAATATTTTTGTTGGATTCAATGGTAACAATTGTGTTTTACTGATCTCAGTAACCCTCTTTTAACTCTTGTTTGAGGATTTTTTGAAACAAATATGTGATTGTCATTGTTAAGCTCTTTTGACAAAAATCTTATTGTGTATAATGATTGAGAATGTGCAGTTGCCCTCCCTAACCTGAAATTATGTTATAATTTTCCAAAGAATGAAGTTTACATACATACATAGTTTTGAAGGATTCAGTACAATAAATTGCCACCAATATCAATTACAGCTGAAGTGAAAGCAACAGTCATGAGATATCCACACTAAATTTGAAGATTGATAGTAATGTAATAAAGCATTCAAGAGTATTTTTAGATTATGATACATTGTTGATAGTTGATACTGATTACAATGTTGCTCAAGTATATTTTTGATGTATGACTAATAATCTACCTTTTCTTTTTGCCTGTATTGTAGGTTTAAAAATGAGTTCAAACGGTAAGAGATTGCACATGATACTCTTTTATAAGTTGTAAGTAAATGTTACTGATGAAATGTAATTTGAATATGAAAGAAAGCCAACAATATGGCACTAATTACAGGTGTTCTAATACTTCATTTTATAGATATTCATGAAAAAAACTCTCCCTTGGTAGTTAAGAGCCATGGAGGTAGTAGTTCCTACATAAACTATTGGTGACATTCATTACATAATAAGTATTACATGTATCATATACTGTGTACTGTATTGTTCTTGTTGATTACCTGTTCATACTTACATAATTTCTTGCTTGCTATAATTGTAAGTGTATAGGAAATGGTTGATTATGACCCTGTGGAAGATTTTATCGTAAAATGGTTTGCTAGCTAATTACATGCTCAATTAAATAATAGTTTGTGGTGAATTTTCATTGCTAGCAAGTGTAAGAGCTAATACTTGATCAAGCAAATTTGACAAAATTTGGAAGATTGCATCTGTCTTAAAAACACTACTTCAGTCAATGAGAGTTTCATCAATTCCTCAACAATGATAAGTCAAATAATTTGTATCCCCAGTGGACATCATTGATATGGATTCAAGTATGGGTTAAATTTTGTATCTCCTAAGTCAGATAGTCATAGATATGAGCTCCCTTTATATTGAAATGACAACAATAATGGTGATCTTTTCCAAATCAATATTTTCAATGGATGAGCAATGAGTTGATTGACAATCCTCTCCAATATGATATTATTCTTTGAAATAAACAATTTTCTATAATGTATGATGGCAAAATACATTTTAAAGAAAATGAAAGTAGCAAGAAAAGGATGAAATTATGACTAAATGATTAAAGATTAAATGATAGGATAATCTAAAAAAGCATCTTCCAACTTTTGTTGCATCTCTTTGGTAGGACTATATTATTTAATTGAATTTGAAACAATTTGTCATATTTTATTAAACGTATATTTGACTTGTTACATAATATGATACCACATCCATTGTGGAACATTAGACATTCTAAAATCAATCAAAAACCAAGCTTGATTACAGATAAGAGGTATGTTTGGTTCTTCATTTCACACAACTCAAACTATGTTTGATAAATGTATACAATTGTGATTGTTTGCACTGAAAAAGCTTACAAAATCATGACAGACATAAAAAGAAATGCCTTTACATTTATTTGGATCTTAGACTCTACTACCATTATTTATATCTTTACTTGAGATGTTCTCCATGTATCAATGAAATATTTCAGTTCCTAGACTTTTGTATGACATTTTTTCCATAATTTTTGTTATGATTGTATTGATTCAAGTGGTACCAGTCAGGGAAGCCAAATTCATATCTATAGAAATCCTCCTCACACAACATATGAGTCTTGAATTTGAAGCCACATTGATGGCACCTCTAAACAGCAATATTCATATTTGGTGGCAATTCTTCATTTTAAAGGGAAATTGGCAGCCAAATCTCATCCTCTGAAGGTTTATCTTTTCTTCCTCTAGATTAATAAGGTATTGTTTCTTTTTATAGCATAACTTGCAGGGGAAAGAATAGATCACATAAACAGTCATTTTAAAGATTCCCTTTCAAATGAGACAACAAACAAGTATGTCAATTGATAAGCATGAAGCATGTAAAACATAAGAAAATCAAACAAAAATATGCAAATGCTTGGTCTGACTAGCAAATCCCTTGTTATGAAATTCAACATTTCTGGATATACTTTAAAATGAATATCTAATCTTTGTTCATGTATAGGTGTTCATATTTTTTGACCTGAACATATTTCAATACCCATAAATGTTTGATTTGCCAAATCCAAAACTTGGTATGTTTTCCATTGAGAAAAGTGTTCCTTACAATTTATGGCAAATTTACTGAAATATTTATTTCCAACAAAAATATCACTTTTAGTTTGAAACCAAATTCTGATTCTGGAAAAAGTATCCTATATTCATACAATTCTTCCTATTTGGACCCAAATCCAATCCCATGGGTTACAGTGAAATACCAATCTTTTCCATCAAACACCATCTGCCCTTGCTAACATTCATTGAGATCATCAAAAAAAATTGTATAATAGGTAAGACTTTGTAATTACCTTGTCCAAGCAGGAGGCATCAGCAACAAACATGACAAGGTATCTCCCCATCTGAATAGCATAATACCCAGCATAATAGATCGGCTCTCATAACAAACTTTGCGCTTGTGTTGACAATGACAAGATGCTTGCTCTTAATGTGCTTGATGTTATTGCAATTAGTTCTGTCACAGCAGATATCATCATGGTGGCTGCTCATGCTCACTAATTGCCCCTGCCATTATTTTGAACCCTAGGTCACAATGGCAAAGAGAGATGATATCACTGAGCCAAAGCCCTTTCAAATTCAAATAAGCAGTGTCATACCAATGTTCATGCACAATGTCTGGGAACCAGCATCAATTTCAACAGTACAGGACTTGAGTGTTGATCAATCATTCCGATGGCCAGAACCTGAGGACAAAACTGCTAGTGCCAAAATTGAGCTCAAAAGAAGGAAGGGGGTGATGAATCTTCTCAAGAACTTCTGGATGTGTGCAGTGGTGTTAAAAGGGTTCTTGAATACTTCTGAAAAAAGACAAGTTTATTGGGACGGGTACTAATTGTGATGAAAAATCATAACAAGTTCAGAATGCTGTTGGTGTGTTTGACAACAGCAATGTCAAAGAAGTCTTTGAGTGTGAATTCTTCTTGCAGTGGACCATCATGAATCTCCAAGGGTGGAGTTATTTTCAGTGGTATGCCTCCTTTGAAAGAGTGATTCCTCTTCCACAGGGAAACATTGGAAAGCTTGATTTGGAAAATGGGAAACTAACTATTGTAGCCAATGTCCACAGTTCTGACAATATAAAATAAATGACCACTTTTATTTTTCTTAATGCAGATGAGATTGAAAGGGTTGAAGTTGAGAAAACAACTTAATTCCGGAAATTTCAAGATCAGATACTTTGTGGACAAATTTGTTCTTTTTTGACTCTCTTCTAACCCTAAGTATCTCTGACCTTAGTCTTTATCATATTATGCTGTGACACAGGATCATGGTAATCAATAATTACAGAAGCATGTGATTTTAAAAAATCTTTTCAAAATTTTTGGGGCAGAGCTAAAATTAGAGAGCAACACATTTGTAGTCCAAGAGAAAAAGAGAGAGTAAAGGATAGAAAAGACCCTTATTTTTTGTTGGTTTGTGTTTTTTAAGCCAAAACATACAGACTCACCTTGCATATATAATATTACTCTACCTACTATGTGCCTTGTTATTGAATGAAATGACATCTAAAATACCAGCTAAACGCAACAGGCAATGGTGCCATCAATGGAGTAAAAAGAATTACCACCAATGAAACAAACAATGATGTTACAGCATCGCCTTCATTCTGTCTACTACATTTAATCCACAGCCTTTCAACACAAGTCATGAGCTCATGGAAAGATTTTACAAATCGATTCAGCAAGAGTATATGCAACAAATTACAGAGTAGTGTTAAGAGGACTTGACTGAACATATTAATGGCCGCACTTGGCTAAAGCCTGTTGACTGTGAAGCCAGTAGACATCTGTGCAAGATGACTGCAGCACCCAACAACAATATCATTGAATAATGACATCAAAAACCAGTTCAATAGCTAGCAATTCTAGTCTGAGGCAATGAGAACTGGTGACAGATGACTGCCTGAATTGACAACATCATATGGTGATCTCATTACTTTGTTATCTCTGCTTTATTTTGGAACATTTTTTTCTTATTATTTGTTTTACAGAAATAATTCATTTTTCAGTTTCCAGACTTTTCACAATAATAATACGAGCAATGAAAAAAGGGAAAAATACACAAAAGTCTTAAGATTCAAGTGTAAGTACTTGAAAGTAATAACTGATTTCCATAACTATTCAGAGGATTGACATATTTTTTTAGACTTCTTTGGTTGGCATTCATTTTAATGTTTTGGAATAATACCTTTTACAAGAGTATGCCCATATAAAATTGATTCTACACAGACTAATGATAAAAGTAATCTATTATTTGTGATGGTAATAAAAAGAGATTTTGTCACTCAAAACATATATTACACACTTACAATAAAATCAGTTATGCATTAGAAATTTTCTACTGTGTTGAATTTAATTGAGATAGCTAACCAAAGAAATAATCATTTTGTCTAGTGCAAACAATTGTTTTAGAGATGACACTTTGTTGGTTCAAACTAAAACCTATATCTTTAACAAAAAACTCTTTTGTTGATGACAAGAAAAAATGGAGACAGAAAAATAATTGATCCGTCCATCTAAAAACTTAATTTTATAATAAGCAATAAAAACAGTTGCAACAAAACAATTATTGTTTTGTAGAAAAAAATCTTTTATTTTCTTTGGAAAAAATTATTATCAGTAGAACACTATTTAATTTTTGAAGGAAAAGGAAAATAGTATGACAAAGATATTAACAACATAATGGATATTTTTGTTTTCTGTTAGTAAGAAAGACAAACTAGCACAAGTCAAAAAAATATCACAGGAAAAAAATGTCTATTCATGAACCTAATCTTTTGGATTGGTTTGAAAGCAGTATTTTCATTAATCAAAACACCATCACTGATAAACAGATCATTTTGTAGGTACAAAAAAATCTGGATAGAATCAGTCTTGGGTTTTCACATTTTATGATCTGATTTATTGACCACAAAAATTGTTGAAGATTATTCACTATGAATCTCTTTTTGTTTTGCAATATATCAACAAACAATAACAATTAAAACAATTTGATTTTTTTGCAGAATTGATCTTGAATCTTCCCCTTTTCTTGCCATATATTTGATTCATTTTGTCATGGACTTTAACATAAACATTAGTATGTTTTGCTTAAATATTTCAGTGATGATATTACCTTGATGAAAAACATTGCTTTTCATTGAATACAGTTCTATATTTAATTGCACAAATGTTTTCATGCATCGTGAATTGAATTTTTTCATAGAAAATATAATGAAGTTTTGATTCTTGCAATAATTTGCTTTGTAAAAGTATTATTAATTTGCCTTGCATCAACAAAACTATACTTGTAAACTGGTGTCTGGACATCCTTCAAAAACTGGCAATGATCTGGAGGTGGCATACTATTACATGCTGAAAGCTGACCAACAGTTCATCTGATGTATGGTTTATATGTATAGATAAATTTAGCCTTACAAAAACAGCCAAAGTTGAGGGTGCCATCAAGGGACCATGTAAATTATAATTTGATATTTACACAGATAGTATTGTGATTTTATTCTTTTTTAAATGTTTTTATGACATATATTTGCTAACATGCTTAGGGGAGATTTTTCCAATGATGAATAACTAGTTACAAGATTGTGTGCAATCCACCAAAAGTTGTCGCTTTGTTTAATATCAAAACAAGCAAAGATCATATTATTAGTTTCATGGGATGACAGTCTAAATTTTTCACTTGTATTTTTATGTATTAAAAATATATTTATTGAGTCTTTTCAAAATAAACTCAGGAAAAATGACTGCCAAAATCAAGAAAAATACATAGAAAAAATGGCGTTGACATTTCAAATGTAGTGGTATATTAAACAGGGATACAACACTCAATGTACATAACAAAATTGTATAATCTGACTAAACTTGATAATAATGTAGTGTTAGTGTAGTAGCTGGTGAGTTTGAATTAATACCACATATAGATAATTGTTTCAATTATTATAAAAGAATGTCACCAAAAAATATATTTTACTTAGTGCAATGATGATAAATGGAGTTATAAAAATAAAAGTTTTTTTTGTGAATATACTTGGGATGTTATTTAAGTCTAAAGAAATCACTTTTCATCAGAAAAAGAATGTCATCCTTCTCACTTTTTTGGCCCAAGACTCAAATTATGCTGTCTGTTACCAGACAGATATTGATGGCACTTGTGTGAATATGAAGGATGTGCAATATTTAGGTTTAACTTTAAAGTGAGTCCTAGGGAAGATATTGAGGGGAGAGAAATCTGGTTGCTGATTCTTACACAACCTACTTTCTACTTTCTCATCTGTGATTGTAATTGGTGAGTTGGACCAAGCAAATTCAAATTTTGACTCATTACAATGAGCTTTTTCAATCTTTATAGGTATTATGTTATGAACTTATGTACTTTGCGGTGCCTCCACTCATATTCTACAGGGGATATTGTATGCACATATATATGGGTAAAACAGGAGAAGGGACCTAGTTGGATGCTTCTGGGTAATCTTGTGATTGTTAATGCCCTTTGCCAGCAGATCATGTTGGCTTCCCAATGGGTATCCTTTGCATTGGCCCCAAAAGCATTTACAAATTATGAATTCAAAACTATCATTTCTTCTGCTTTTCAAATAAATTTCATCAAGAACATTCTTAGAGTTCCAATATTTTTGTAATGTATAGAACTAAAAAATCAAAGAAGTGAAAGTGTAATAATTTTGGTGGTTTCAAGTTTCCATTGTTTGTTGATGCATTGGGGTGTTAGTTGTTTCACTTTGATTGTGGGATGAGAACAATAGGGAGGTACAGTGTGACTGGGATGAGGATCATGAATTTATTGAGATCTATTCATATAAGCATCACATCTCAATTTGAAATTGTATTATTTATCTGGGAGGTTTGTGAATGAAACTGAAACCCTGAGTGGGAGCAGGCTTGGTTGATAGTTCTTCCAGAGGAATCAACAGAAGATACTGGTTATTTGAGGAGAGATTACATACTACTAGTGGTGAGTGGTGATGAAGGAAGAGGTAGAGCTAGAACATGAAAATTAAACAAAGTAACACAAGAGAGTGATCTTAGAGTATTTGTGGATGTTACTCTTCTGCATTGTTCATCTTCTGGATTTTTTTACTGCTTATTGTTAGATTAGTCATTTTGTTTGTGATCTAATCCAAATGTTGAACCACATCCCCATTCTTATTAATAGCAGCTTCCTCATTTTTTCAACTTATCATGGGTGAATATGATATTAGTCACTTTGTATAGAATTATTTTTTGTTGATGTTAACAATGGATGTCTGATGTTTATGATTTGTGTATTTTTTATTTGGGTTTAATTTTTCATTGCTATGAGGTGATCAGAAAGGGGGCCATTTGTTGTAAAATTTCAAAATGGCAACTGTGCATTTTTCCATGACAGATACATTAAGATTCTTAAAATATTTCAACTACAAATCACTCAAAAGTAACAAAAAACACCATACCCAATATTATATATTATTGTACCTAAAGAACTTTCTAAGTTTTCACCAACTGCTTATTTCATTGTAGACTCAAAACTCAAAAGAAAATTTTGATATTTGAACATGAATACATTTCAAATAATCAAGAGCCTTGTCTTCATTCTTCAATACAAATAGTAGTACCTACTATGTCTTCAAATAAAATAAATAAATAAATAAATAAATCCATTACAAGAGATTATGATCTATGAGTACTGGGGTAGAAAGTGAAGGCAGGCAGAACAAGTGGAATCAAGGGGAGAATCCAGGAGGTACCGGGGGTACTTAGTATTTATATTGTAAATGCACGTGTATCCACTCTACGCGTAGTAATTACCATACTACATACCATATTGTAGATTCAATTTTTTACTTTTCAATTTCATATTTTTTGTAAAATAATCGCTAAATCGTCGTCATTTTTTTGGAATATCAAAGATCTTTTTGAAAAATCTTTTTGGCTTTGCAGTTGGCATTTTTTGTCCCTAAAAGTATTAGTAGTATTATTTGTCCCCAAAACTGCCAAAATGCTGCAAAATGAAAAAAATGGAAAATAGCTGGAAAATAGAAAAATGCTGAAAAATGGCAACGACCTGCAACGACGATGCCCTGGCCAGACGAAGGCGCCAATGGCAGGAATGAGAAATGAAAGCAATTCCATTGCGTTTTTTGCATGGGATTCGACCAATCATTACTAACGGCACTGAAAGAGGCTGAAGAAATTTCTAATTTTTTTCTCCGGGACCCGCAATTCGTAACTCGTGACAGAACAGCTCCAAATTTGCTAGGACGTCATAATGAGTGCCAGCGACAGGGCAGCTTTGAAATCAAGTTTGCAGGACCTCGGGAGATTGATTCACGGCTGCCATCATGGGGGCCCATCAAAATCTGAGCAGGGATGTGTTTGGTTTCAGGAGAGTGTACGACTGAGCACCTGGGATCCCACCCCCATAGATCTGCTGTTTGGTTCATCATCAATGTTTGGAGATGACGAAATCAAAAGGGCTTTGATCGCCGTTATAAATGTCATCATCGACAGCCAGCGCGGATTTCACGTTTGTCTGGGAAATATTGGCAGCAGAAAGTTTTTTGCAGCAATGGCAGTGGATGCTTGGTTCAACGAAGATTATGCAATGGTCAGAAAGTTTTTGACAAAATCCATTATTTTGTACCACCTTCAGAAATCAGGTTCAAAAACAACTCTTCAAGAGATTGGTGGAAATCACCAGAGTAGAACCTCGTTGCTGGAACAAGTTAAGGGAATCATGAGCTGTCACAACCAAGGTCTCAAACAGTATCTTGAGTTTTGCACAGATGGTTCCTGCACTTGCATCGGATTGGCACAAACTCTCAATAACGAGAAAGACATTATTATGAACTTAGATGCAGATAAAAAGACCACGGATGAGCTGAAGAAACAAAAGAAACAACGGGAAGGAGAGCAGCTGCCACCTGTATTGAAACCAACTTCGAAGTATTGGAAGCTGAAGATGAAAGCTGCAGAATGCCTTCAGAAGAAAAAGCTGGAGTATGCTACAAAACTCTATTTGAAAGCGAAGGATATGCTTGAGGAACACGCGGATCCTGTGGGGGCACCATTGCATCAAAAGGAATGGCAGTTGAAAATTGGAGAAGAGATCGGTAAAATTGCTTCAAATCTCTCAATGATCTGCTTGATGACTGATGAAAAAGAAAAGGCTCTAGAATATGCTGACGAGGCTGTGCAAAAGTGTCCTGGTTGGTCAAAAACTTATTGTCGCCGTGCTTTGGCACTCAAGTCTCTTGGACGATTGGAAGAGGCAAGGATTTCAATCTTCAACGCAATAAAAAGAACCGACAAATTCACAACGGCGGAGAAGAAGCAAATCAAAGAATATCAGAATATCAAGAAAGAAATTGAGGCCGAACTGGGAGAGAGGAATGATATGCGATCGGCGTACTTGAAAAACCCGTTGTACAAACCATTGGATTTAAAGCCTGGTGGCAATAATGATGGAAACACGATGTGTTCTATTCGGGACAACCAGGATGTCATGGATTTGGTGTACGGCTTTTTGGTACCAGTAGATGTTGCAAATCTTGAACGTACTTGCTTGAAGTTTGCCATTGATGCAGAGCGTGGTAGAAGAATATCAATTGCGCGCACACTTATTCCCACGAAAAAAATGTCAAGTCTACCATCGTCATCTCAGCGCGACAATGAAGTCACAGCTGAACACTTCTTTGTCAAGTATATCAATTCTGTTGACGACAGTCCGAAAAAGGCACTGAGGGCCTTCGCCTCGGATGTGTCCCATTTGATCAGCGATGATGTATGGGAGGACTACCTTGACACCATCAAAATCGATCCAGAATTTTTGGAGACGCTTCTTGCCCCTTGGTTCTCAATCATATTGAGATCTAACGCAAGGAAATTGTTTGACATGCTCAATCCAGACTTTGAGACATCCCTTGATTTCGTCATTGCGAAATATATTTTCCAGAGTGAAATAGAGTCCTGCGGCGAATTGAAGCACGTCATTCTACATGCAATGTCAGGTCTTGCGGATGACGAAGACAGCAACTTTTTTCTGAGAAGACTCATTCGCCATTCACTGGATATTGAGATCATGAGACTCGCAGTGTCATTGGAGAATAACAATGGGCATTTTGAATCGGAATTGAGAAGCACTGCATTTATAGTTCTCAACAACTGCATCCTTACAAAAGCGTCACTAAAACGAAAGCAAATGAATCCGGACCATCCCGTGATGCGCCATACCTTGACGTGTAACGCTCTCTACACCGAGAGCGTGCCCCATGATTGGCCTGGTGAATTTGATGACGATGATTCATTTTCAAGGGGGATCGGGTCGTTGAAAAAAGAGACAATTGGACGATACTTGATGGATTCTGAGAAATTTCAAATGTGGAAAGTTGCTTTGACAGAGATGTTGAAATGGGCTCGAGATGTTGAGAAGGGAGAGCATATCATTGACTACATACTCGTTGGTCGACTCTTTTTCGGTCAAATAATTAGCAGTGAACATTCTCCGATTAGTTTTGTATCGTTTGGAGCATTTGTGTTGATGAAAGCAGCTGAGTGTGGCAGCGTCGTAGCGTTGTCGATAAGGCTGAAGAGTAGAGAGGACTTGACTGATTTTTTTTACCAGTTTTACGATTTCCTTCGCGTATTCAGTGCAGGTTTTCCGGCCTTGGTCGAGCACACGGAGAATATTGTTGCGCAGCATTACTCTTTCATGGATTGAGCTAGGTAGTTGGCTGGAGTCGGGATTGGAATGGAAACGGCGGGAGATTGGGCATTTTTTTTGGAGCTTCAATTTCTGTTCTTGACACCATCCTGTTGCATAACTTCTATATCATCATTGCCCCTTTTTGCATATCTAAAACTGCACTCATATTTGTCATAGCTCGGATAGAGAAAATAATCTCTATCTTTCCTTAGCCTTCAAGCTCAATAAATAACCCAAGCACATTGTTTTCACCCAAAGTATAATGTTATCCGTTTAGTGCCAGCACTTATATGCTTTGTTGCTGCTTGAATGATCTTTGCGTTCAGTCAAAGTAGGACATGCAAAGAAAGGAAAATGATCCAACTGCTATCGGTGTTAAAACTCTAAATGAGAAAATCTAAAGCCTGGATATCACTCGTCTACAAACCAGGGCCAAACTATACAGGAAAGCTCTCAAATAAACTTCCCTTTTTCTTTTGAGTAGAGTCTCGGGCAGAAAATGTAGTTGTTGGTTAGGTTGCTCTGAATTGAAATGTGTAATTGTAGGAGCCTGCCCCCTCCCCTTTTCAAGTATATTCCTCTCATGATTGGAACACTTCTTTATCAGAACAGATTAAACTAATCCTGCAAAAGAGCCCATGACTATGAAAGCTCAGAATAAATAATTTTCAGAAGGACATGTAGAAGTATTCAACAACATGATCTACAAATATCTACAAAGGATAATTTGGAGGTATATCTACTACAGAAATGAAGAGAAAAAGACCTACAAAAGGAGTTACAAATCATTTACAATATCCATAAGAAATGATCTCAGAAAGTATATAACTTAGTCTTAGAAAAGAACCTACAAAAGAGGTCACTAGTATTAGTTATTGAAAGTGACAAGAACAAGAAAACGGAAATGAACACTGTACAAAAACCACAAACATTTCAACAAATTACCCCATAAAACTCATCAAAAGAAATAACAATAAATGGACCTACAAAGGAACCTACATAATCAATATCAATAAAAAATCTATGGAATGATGCAAACAAAAAACTATGACCTATTAACTCAACTGTCCAAGACCTGCAATGGGACACAAATAAATGTAATGAAGTTGCAAAATATCCAACAACAAAAAAGCTCAAATATAGCCAATAAATGTGATTGATTATATAAAACAAAAAGCAAAGGAATAAAGAAACAGATACAAAAAAGATTAATTTTGGAAAAATTAAAGAAAAGAGTTCAAGATGCCACCTTTGGCTTTGATAAATTCATGGATGAAGCCAATCTGAACAGAGCAAATTGTAGTCTCAAAACTGACAAATATTGATGCTGGAATACCAATAGTGCTTTTGTTGAACAAATATCAATAATACTAATGTACAAACACAATAATACTTATATGCACCTGCAAAAGAGCCTATGACTGTGAAAGGTCAGAATAAATAACCTTCAGAGGTCCTATAGAAGTATACAGCAATATAATCTACAAAAATATACCTAAAGGATAATTTGGAGGTATATCTACTACAGAAATAAAGAGGAAAGGACCCACCGAAGTAGTTACAAATCACCTACAATATCCATAAGAAATAAAACCCAGAAAGTATATAATTTAGTCTTAGAAGGGAACCTACAGAAGAGGCTACTAGTATTAAGTATTGAAAGACAACCAGGGAGACATTGCAAAATGGATCATTTGTGATCGTTTAAATTTAAAGTAATATTTTCAATCCAAACGATCAAAATAATACTAAGATATAAAGGTACCTTTTTGCA
>JALLOT010002420.1:0-12822 GCA_036939595.1 Thalassiosira livingstoniorum | reverse complement strand
ATATTGATAGGATTCAGCAAACACTAGCTTTCATGTGATAGGGTGACCTGGCAGAAAGCCAAAAATTGTGTCAAAATCTTCTCTAATACCTCTTACTTTTCAATAAGTTTTTCAAAATACTCTCAAGATGTAAGACCTTGGAAAAGTTTGTTAAAAACCATTGCAATAGACTTAGTTGGGGTATAAAGTATCAAAGTGGTCACTTCTATGCAAGATGTGCATGTATTAAGTCAAAACACCAAACACACTAGCCAGGTTTTCCAAGGCCCTGCACCAGGAAGGATATTTTACACATTAACTTATTACATATTACATGGATAGGTGACTTGCTAAGGTTCAAATATAATATATTCACTCTCCTTGCTCCTTTCATTAGCAACCATTTATTGTGTTGGCAATTAGAATACTCTAAATTGGCATTCTTATTTGCATAGCATGAAAATGATAAATTATTGAGGAGAATGCACAAAATAATGGACAACCCTCCAAACAGATCAACAGAAGTGTATTGCACTGGCATTAAAGAAAAATATTAGGTTGATTTTAGTGAACTTTGTCATTTTAAAGAAGCTTGATTAATAAGCATTAAAAAGAAAACAACAATGTTTGAAGCAAGCTCAGTCCCTTCAGGTGAAGGAGGTGGAATGAGCACATAGCAAATCATAGATTTTGTTCTAAAATTGAATCTCATAAACAAAGAGAGATGTTTTGCTGAATTTGATAAGATTAGTCCACATTGAAAATGCACTCTAGGGAATTGAAAGGGATTGACAAATCATATTTTGTAGAGCAATCTTTGATGCAACGACAAGAGCTGTACAGGAATGTATGAATTTCACAAATCACGAACTTGAACTCGAAGCGGAGGATAGCACTGAACAAAACTATTCAAGATGACTAAACAAAAGAGAGTCCTTGCTGACACATCAGAAAAAAATAGCTCGCTAATTGCTGGATAGCATGAGCACATTTTGCTCTATTATGTTTCAAAGCGAAAAAATGAGTCTGCACAATGCGCCAACTCCCCTCAGGCTGCATCAAAAGACGTCTAATAAATATGGAACTATCTCCTTGAATTTTCCTAAAGGAATCACAAGCACATAGTACGAGTTGATCAATTTCAGCATTTTGTCAAATAGGCATGGGCACTCAGTTAATTACCGGAGTAAAAAACATTTTTCAAAGTTCCAAAACTTATCATTTCTTTCATTACTTCCCACCATTAAATTACACAGCCCAACAAAAAGCAAGCAAGAGATATCTAAGAATCCAGTTTTGCTTTTTGCCGCGAACAATATGGTACTCTCCTCGCTTCTATCTCATTTGACTCCACTCCCCACTCCCCACTCCCCAACTCCAAATGGCCTCCGTTCCAAATCATTTCAGCACAGCGAACTTTTTGAAAGAACGTAGAAACCTGTCATATTATATCAGAAAATGGAACATTCTGAGGATCCCAACAAAAATAATTAAGCACCCTTGTGGGCGTTGAGCTGGGCTTGCTCCTGGTCCCTTGCTCTGATTTTTTCTATGTCAGCCGTAATCTCCTTCTTAAACATGTCTAATTCCATATTTGGGGCGTAGTCTTGCAAGCTTTTTCGTTTGTAGCTGAGGTCGATGGCACGTTTGAGGCGACGTGTACGTCCTGTAAGGACGTCCGCATCGGCAAGTTCGAGTGCCTCTTTGACCTCTTTCGATTCCTCAATGAGGAGATCTTCGTAACGAAGTCCTGTTTTCGGAAAAGCACATAATAAGATTTAAATGTGGGTGAGAACCATGATGGAGAAAATTTGAAGTCAAAGTCAATAATACACGAGGAAGCCAACGTGAATTTGAAGCACAGAACGCTCTTGTATTATTGAAATACCATTCCACAGCACCAACGAAGAGAACATCCATTTCAATAATACCATGCACAGTCACCGACACCACAGATAGATTCCTGCTGCAATAAATCTTTTAGCGAATACGAATGTCATCTTGAGGATCGAGCTGTTAGTGGCTTCCTTTTTCTGCTACCTCATGCACTTAGTATTCTGAACAAATTATCAACACAGAAAATTGTACATCCAAACCAAATACCAAGGGGAACTGAAACGCATCCTGGTGTGAGTGTTGTGTCACGCACATCTAGGATCCTATCCAGATTTTCATCCCCCCCCCCCCCTGACATTGACTGCAGATCAAAATTCAAAATAGTGCCTAACCAACCCCGACCTCAAGCGTACACGCAATTATCTCCGTTTTTGCAGCTGGAGATTTCGGCTATAGATTTTGTTGATGTGACCGTCTATGTCCCTACTTTCTCCAAATGGTTTTGATTGTTGCTTCTTGCTTATTCCCCGGGTGCAGTTGGTATGTGGGGGTGAGGGAACAGTTGGGTATCACGACGACAACGTCGAAAGCAAAGCGAATGGCTGATTTGCGCATCCATCTCATTCCACGGGAGTTTTCTCACAATAGCGGCAACAAAAAATCCAATCACGTGCAAATGACATCGATTCTTTGTTCAACATTCCGAAACGGTTGTCGGGTTTGTGGTTGTGAACCGGCGGGGCCAGGGCGCTGCGACTTTATCGGATGACGACATCAATACAACACGGAACGGTGCCCGTGAACCAAACCACAAAAAAAGAAAGGGGAGGCAACACTCACCATATGTGGCTAGTTGAGTGCCAACAGCAGCTTTGTATTGCTTGGACATGATGCCCATCACCTTATCGCCGATCAATCGGAGCGCCATGGTTGCGAATTGCGAATGTTTCGTGCTTCGTGTATCGTGTAACTGCCCGTTGCCCGTCTTTACGTTGAATCTGAGTTGGATCTTGTGATTTAAAATTGAAATATCGCTTATCTGGATCGCCAAATTTAATGAGATTCATCATGCATCATCTTGCATCTACTACTTTACCTATCATCTCATCCACCATCCACCATCCACACTCATCCACATCCACAACCTTCGAACGCCAACTGCCACAAAAAATAATGATAAGCCGCAAGCAAACGACAACAACAAACTGCTGCCCTTGCTAGCCCTTGCTGCTGCCAATGCGACTTGCTTGATTTGTTCCTCATAACACATAACACAAACACCACAATCACACCACCCCACCCCCCCATCATTCCACCCAACACCCTCGAGAATGGCCAACCCNTGGCCAACCCAACTCCAATTCCTTCCCTAGAGCTCCCCCCACCGCTCCCTCCACCCAACGGCCAAGTCCTCGCTCTCCTCTCTGCCCTCGCCAACCCCAATCCCACTGACCACAACCGTCACGCCCTCGCGCTCAAAGCACGAGATGATACTCTCTCCTCCAGCCCCGAATCCTACGGCGAACTCTGCCGTGGATTCTGTCGAGTACTGGGATGTCCCAGTCCGGAGAACGTGCCACTTCCAGAATTGGAGTCGTTTGCGAAAAGCGACATGGAGATGTTTCAACGGTGTTGTGGATGGATCCAAAATGCATCTGCAGCGAAAGAGAATGGCAGCGGAGAAACGGAAGAGATTCATCGACAAAGAAATGAAGGGATGAAGATGTGGAATATGCTTCGTCAAATGGCAGGCTTGCTACTGAAAAATGCTCTAATTTCTCCCCCAATGCCGGCGAATACACCGACCGATGAATATGGACGACCAATGCCGGGATATTCCAAAATGGCACTTCTCCCAGATGCGTCGTTAGAAATCAAACATGGATTATTGCGATGCATTACCGATTTGGAGGACCCAGTGAGAGGATCGGCAAGTACGGCAATTTCGCGATGCTGTACCGCGGCAGTTATAGATCCGAGAATGGGTCCCTTCGCCGTCAAAGAATGGAAGGAACTGGTTCCGTTTATGTTGCAATGCATTGTTGTTGGAAACCAAGGAAATGATCCATCAAAGGCCAATGCAACTGCCGAGGCTGCGGCAGTTGGATCATTGCTCACACTTCGCAAGTTGCTGGAGGACATACCCAATCGCATGGCTGCGGATGCCCCTGCTTCGTCATTCCATGATCTTGTTCCGGCATTGCTTCACTCTCTAACTTCTCCCTCGGAAATCCGCCGCAAAGAAGCATTGGCCTGTTTGAATAGTTTGATTGATCCAATGCCAGGATCGTTGGTGGCGCACATGAATGACTACCTTGCTGGATTGAGTGCTTTGGCAGCAGATTCATCACCCGCCGTCAGGCGTTTGGTATGCCAAGGCATCGTATCCTTACTTGCTCGCCGCACTGAATACTTGCGGCCCCATATTGTCTCCATTGCAGAATTCATGCTTCGTGCCACTGCAGATCAAAACTCGGATGTGGCATTGGAAGCATGTGAATTTTGGTTGACATTTGCTTCGCTCGATGATGATGAAAGTCCAGATGAAATGATGAATGTGGTGGCTGGCTTATTTCCTCGACTATTGCCACAACTTCTTCGTGGAATGATTTATCCTCCTGATAAGATTGAAGAATTGATGGAGTCCAATGCTCTTGAAGAAAATGATGCTGCGGATCGCGAGCAAGATTTGGCGCCTGTTTTTCACAAGGCACGTGCGAAAGGACAGACTAGCGAGGAGAATGGGGACGATGAGGATGATTCGGATGATGACGATGACGATTTGGATGATGACAACGAATGGACATTACGAAAATGTTCTGCTGCCAGTCTCGATGCAATGGCGGGGGTTTTTGGACCAAAAGCTATTCTTCCTTCACTTCTTCCTGCTTTGCAAGAAGGATTAGGCCATACTGACCAGTGGGTTCGCGAGGCTAGCATTTTGGCACTTGGAGCAATAGCTGATGGATGTAAAGAAGACTTGGCCCCTCATCTTCCACGAATTCACCCGTTTTTGGTCACGCAACTCACGGCTCCAGAATCTTTGCCTCAACTCCGATGTATAGCGGCTTGGACTTTGGGGAGGTATGCCTCTTGGACCGTTGATCAAATGCATGCTGAAGGAGGTGATCGATCACTTGTTGGTACTGTTGCAGAGGCACTGGTGGGAAAGTTGTTGGATCGTCACAAAAAAACACAGGTTGCAGTTTGTTCTGCGTTGGGTGTTTTCGTGGAATCAGCTGGCGAACTTATGGTGCCTTTCTTGGAACCAGTGTATAAAACACTCATTGAAGCGTTGAAAATGTACCGTACTCGTAGCCTGTTGGTCTTATTTGACACTTTGGGTGTAATGGCAGAATATATTGGTCCAGCGATTGGAGAAAATCCTCTGCCAGGAATTTATATTCCTCCTTTGCTGCAACGCTGGAATGAGGTTGCGACCCAAAATCCCTTCGATCGATCTTTGCTGCCCCTCATGGAGTGCTTGGGCAGTAGTGCTCTTGTTTGTGGCATGAATTTTCAACCATGGGCTCTTGAAACATTTGAACTTGCCATGTCTACAATTGAAGCATGCTCTATTGTCATTTTAGAAGAAGAGGACGAGGAAGATGTCGATGATGAAATGGCAGACCCTATGATATGTGCGGTGGACCTACTGGATGGGTTGGTTGAAGGCCTGGGCCCCAATTTCGCTGCTCTTGTTAGTGACAGCAAAAGGTTTGGCCAAAGTTTCCCGAACATGTTGAAACAACTAGCTGAAAACTTTGTCCCAGGCATCAGAATGAGTTTCTTTGCTTTATTGGGAGATCTGGCAAGGAATGCTCCAACTGTTATTGAATCTGGTCTGCCGCATTATCTTGAAGAGGCAATAGAGTCTATCGATCCCATGCACCCTGCAATGTGCAACAATGCAGTGTGGGCTGTGGGAGAAGTATGTGTTCGTTGTGGAGAAAACCCAGGACCTTTGAATCCCCATGCAGTGGACCTCATTCAAAGCTTGATTTCGTTGCTTATGGGTAACGCTTCGGATGAAGACGGAAATACTATATCGATTCCTGGCCTGGCTGAAAATGCAGCAACAACTACAGGACGATTGGCGCTTGTCAATGCAAACTTCGTTGCACCTGAGCTTGGGCGTTTTCTGTTAGGATGGTGTGATGGTATGTCCAAGATTTCGAATCCTTCTGAACGTCATGATGCTTTCAAAGGTTTCGTTGTGGCATTGCGTGCGAATCCCCATAGCATCCAAGCTACTGGTCGGGAGATCACGGATGTTATCACCTCAATATTATTCTCAATAGTGTCATGGCACATCCCGAAGGATGACATGTCTCCTGATTTACTATCAGGTGCCTACGGCTTTTTGCCTTTCCCTCCTGAGTACAATGAACTTTTGCTGTCACTAAGACAGTTAGTCATTGATTTAAAGACTTCAGCAGGAGAAGAGTGTTGGAATCAAATTGAGACGTCCATGCCTGTTAATGTGAAACGATTGATGAAAGAAGTCTATCATGTGTAATCTAACACTCACCAACAAAGGAGACTTCCAATTAAAGTAGACATCATACTTGACGTTCTCAAAAAAATCAATTCGGTAAGACATTGACCTTCACAACTATTAGACTTAATGTAGCAACAGATCCAGACACGAATTGCTGTTGGCCAAAGTTATAAAGGAAAAATTATCAAATCATTTTGAAGTTTGGTTATTGTTTAAGAATCTTAGAAGTACCGTCAATTCTGCGTAGCAACCAACCGCATCACAAGCCACAAATTGGCACGACTACTGATATGAATCGTGTTGGGGTGCGAAGAAAAGGCCAACAATGGATATTGAAGCAAATGTCGATAATAGATACCCTGCACCCAAAGGACCATAATGTTGCACAAGCCAAGTGGCTAAACTGGGAGACATTCCTCCTGCAATTGCCATAGCTGTATTGTACCCAATCGCCACTGATGTCAATCTCGCTTCGGCTGGAAAACTTTCCACCAGCCAAGCGCACATTGGAGAAGCATAAAGACACAAGAAAATGCCTAATATTAACTGAGCTGTTAAAGCCCACCAAAAGCTCCCTAAGCTTATCAATTTCATAGCAAATGGACCAAATAAAGCTACTCCCAAAGCTCCAACCGACATTATTTTCCTCCGACCGAAACTATCTGAGAGCCATCCAGCGAATGGGAACAGCAGCACCATGCTTATGAAGAGAGATACCGCGTTACTTAAAAAAGGATATGGTACTGGAGGTTCCACAAGGTCTAAGAAAAGAAATAAGAATTAAATTAGGCGCGACAAAAAGAAACACTTGACACAGAAAGTACAAACCAAAATAAAAAATATACCAAAATATGTGCCTCATAATGTCCCTTCTCGAAAGAAACAGATTTCACTCAACACACACCAATTATTCAATGGGCATAGCAGTCAAATTCATTTTCCTCGAAATGTGGTACCTTTTGCATTCGGCTTTGATGAACAGCTACGTACCATGCATGCAAATAACCAGCCAAACAAATATAATGTAAAATCCACCAGCCCAAAGAACTACTGACGCGATTACAGAAATGAGCGAACCTCTTAACTGTTTGGAGAATGCTAGTTCCAAAGGAGTCAATTCGCGCTCTTCGGGCTGAGAACATTCGCCTTCTACCATTTGGATTCCTTTTTTCTTTTCAGTGAGCTTTAGGCCTGTATTGTGAAGTTTTTCGTGGTCTTTGACATGACTTTTAAGATAAAGGCCACTAAGACAAACAAAGACCCCGCAGATGAAAGGGATTCTCCACCAGAACCCGTCATGAAGCTGGTCGTAAGAAAAAAAGTGCCTCATTCCGTACTGTTGCAACAAAATGAAAAAATGAGAATCACTTGAAAACGTTAATGATGGAATCAAAGAAACCTGTTGGCGAAAATGGCAGCTTACCCCAACCAAACTTCCCAAGAACGTCCCGAAATTGGAGCTAGTCAAGGCTAAGCTCCCATAGAGCCCCCATTTACTCCTGTCGTGTCCTTCCACAACAAATACCAAAGAGCTCATTAGTTGTCCTCCAACCGACAAGCCTTGGATCAGCCTCACAAATATCAACATTACTACCGCCCACCATCCCCATACGCTAAATGTTGGCAAACAACCCATGGCTAAAGTTGGAAATGCCATTAAAAAGATACTGAGTTCAAGGGCACGTTTTCTACTCAATGTGTCACCAATGTACCCCATGAGCACTCCGCCTATTGGTCGCACGAAGAAAGCTCCACCAAAAACTAAAAAGCTTTCAATGATAGAAGTGGACTCGTCATTGGACGGAGGAAAGAATTTGTGCCCAATGATATCTGAAAAATACCCATAAATGGCGAAGTCATACCTTTGAACACATTAAAGTAATAGTTCAAGGACAAAAGTGTTGTAGCTTGCGAAATGGACAAAGTTGAAAATACAAATGAAATGTGGGGAAGTTTCAATGTAGGCCTCAAACGCACCACTCTAAAACATTTCCGCCAACACTGGCTATGGTAGACTTCCAGTCATCTTCCTCTGGTGGAAAATGCTGATCAAACTTATTTGTGTCACTGATATCGCTGTAGCTTGGGGCGGACAGTTGAAAATTTTCTCTGTTTGAGTAGCTGCCATTGTTTGGCTCGGCTCCTTGGTGTGGAGTTGGTTTAGCCAGTAGATGGCTGAGTTCATTTTGATTTGTGTTCGGCATGATCGCCAAACAAAAATGTAGATAGTTAGTAGATAGAGTTAAGTAGTTATTCAAAGAGACGACTTCTTTTCAATGCGGAATGCGGCTGGTGGCCAGCCCATTTTCTTTATTTACACTGTTTTCACACAGCCATGACCATGACTACTTACAATAACTTGACACTCCGTGTGCGTGATAGAGACGATCGCTCCAGTTGTATGGTAGTAGGTACCATATCGCCCTGAGCTGTATCGCCCAATATATCGCCCAGTATTAGACCAATATATTTTCTACTTGCTGGTAATAAATCCACTTACTGGCTTCTCGTTTTTTTTATTTTTTCAACAAATTCAAGCAGTCACATCCTTTTTTTTGGCCCAAAAATAAAAATACCTCACCTCTTTTTTTTGGCCCAAAAATAAAAATGTCAATATCCTATTTTTGTCCCCAAAATTTAACACTTATTTTTTGAACTCAAACTTTAAGGGACTCCATTTATTCGTTACTATTATTATTTCCTCATGGCAATGACCAAATACCACCTCCTTCGCCGTTCCGCCTCCACGATCCGAGTCGGTTGCTTTTGCAACCCTTCCCAACCCCCCCCCTCAATGAAAACCTCACCCCCACGCAACACCTTCTCATGTCGTGATCGCTGCACCCATCGCACACAACGCCGTTTCAATTGTTCGTGAAAGAAGAGCACTGTTGGCAGCGTATGTCATTGATGACGATGGAGTCTGCGGTCGGATTCACGGGGCGGAGTGAAACGATCGCAACGCAAAAGGTTAGTCAGCTTTTTCCATTGAATGAATATGACGGCCGGGGGCAATGGTTCGTGGTGATGAGTGGAAGCGGAGTGGATTGCTGCGGCGTCGTCCGGTGGGGCCGGCGTAGATGATCAGTTGCGAAGGAGATGGTTGTTTCGTTGTTGGCTGTTGATGCAGCCATCAATTCCATCGACAGAGTGCCGCGGGATTTGGCTACTGCTGTCTGGATATTGGCGGGAGTGATGAACATAGCAAGCCATACGGCTGAGGACGATGGCCATCGATGGAGAGGATGGCGGCGAGTGGACACGATTGCAACGTCGTCGGTGATTGCGTGGCCGTTGATGGGTAATATGGCTGCGTCATCGGTTGCCATTGAAGGGGGCGAGGACAATGTCAAAGTTTTGGGAGTCACCATCATGTCATTGGAGACATGTATCAAATGTAACAATTAACTGACGAACACGATGGAACCCTGAACACTTGCTGATCGGAATAATTTGCGTTTTGTGAATCTCCGGGCTTGCGGTTTTGGGTAGTACATGGTTGGTTAACTAAAACACCAACCGCCCATCCAGCAACAAATACATTCAATTTGTCTACCAAAAGAAAACCCATCTCTCGCTCAAGATTTATCTAATTTTGATTAGTAATTGCAACAATTGTGTTAGTTTTTGCAGTAATTAATATTAGGATTTAGTGGAGGGCTGATAATATGAATGTAATAAGTTCTAGAATCATGTCACTGTGCCTGTCTATGAATTAATAATATCATGAATTGTTTTTGCTGTTTTCTAAAAATAATTTACTAGCGTGTGTACTAGTTAAATTATCTAGCTTTTTTACTACTTAAATTATCTAGCTTTTTTACTAGTTAAATGCTTTGTATTTTATTTTGCTAAGACTGAAATTACCTAGTGCTTTTTTACTAGTGTTTTTTGTTGTAGTTTGTAGTGCCTTACTATGCATTGTATGGTAAATAATAATACTGGTAATACTACTTACCCTAGGTATTGTAGTACCAGTACTTACTACTATCTATGTCATGATCATCTACTTATGCCAGAAGAGAAGATGATGATGTGTGTAGTAGCGTGGCATGTGCAGGAAGGGCATGCGCCATAAAAAATTGAATTTGCATCTCTATCACACTTCCATTAAAAAGAAGAAGACTGCAGTCTGTCCTTGAACTGATGATTTAAAAATGATTGAATAGAATATTAGATGTGTGAAAATACTGATTGTTTTATATTGTCATTAACAACAATGAAAAAAAGTGGGCGATATATTGGGCGATATAGCTCAGGGCGATACAACTGGATCGTCTCCTACCTACCTTACCTTGCTTCTACCTACTAAAACGTAACATTGGTAGGTAAGTAGGAAGGTGGGAGCTGGTCAGTTCCCAGTCAGTTCCTACCAAATTGAATCCTATCCAATTTACTTCAGGATATTTTTCTACATCAGTCACAATGACTTTTCAATCACCAAAAAACACTACAATTATGGATGTGGAAATTGCATCCAAAATTTTATTTTAACTCAATAATTTTATGTGATAATCTGTCAAAAGAGTTTAAGTAACAGTTTTTTGCAGCAAAAAATATGATATTTGATGTGAATGTGATATTGTTGTATCATTCCCACTGTTAACTAAATAATTGATTAAGTAGGTGGAATTGGTAGAATAAGTAGAATACTTACTTACCTATTACTTATGGCAGATGGTAGCATACAAACTTAGACTTAAGCCTTTTTATTCCACATCAGTGGGCAAAAAAAAGGCCAATGGCCTATTTTTCAGCCCACTAGTGTGAACCAAAAAGTAGTAAGACTTAGTCATCCATAGACATTTTTCTTGTATTCCACAAAACGCCTAATTTATTTCTACCTAGGCTTGTTTTTATAAAAGAAGCATTTTGGAATACAAGGAAAATACCCTAGGATGGCTATAATAGAGAACCATTGATATAGTAGCATTTATAAAATTGTAATGAAACATGTTGTAATTGATTTGTATATAAATTTTTTAATGTGGTTCTCAAGAAGTGACCAGAATAAAAAATGATGTTGCTGCTGCAATTATCATTAGAGATAAGTACAATGAAATGATATTGAGCATGCTTAACATTGATAAAATAATGGATAATGCCTCTAAACAAAAGTTGCACAAACAACCAGATAAAAAAGAATAAAATTGAAATACAATTCAACCAGTACAATAAAATTCTTTAATGCTTGATTTAGTTCTTCTCCTCCCTCAAAAAATCTACATTAAACCAGTCTTGTCAATTAGTGTTGGCCTGTACCAACAGAGAGCCAGCAGCCATTTGAAGTTGGCAAACAAGTGAATTGCTTGATTCAGCAACATATGGTTGAGTTCTATCCTTTCTTGTTGCGGCTTCCAAGAGACTGGTTGCAAAGATAAGCAAATACCATAGAGTGTAAGTTGCCAATAAAAATAATGTGAATTGATAAATTCACCAGTAGCTAAGCTGATGTCATTTGCGAACAAAAACATGGTAGCAATCCTAATGCCATGTTCTATTGTCTTTGATGAATTTATGACCTACAAAATTGTTGATGGAATTTTTGATGCCACTCTTTGATGGTTTGTTGATGGCAGCATTTTGAATCTAATGCTGGTGGATTCATTATTAAAGGCGGCATAGATGATTACATTATGTCTATGTAATCACATTATTTGTTGCATCTACAAACAATGGTGTTTGTTGACAAAGTCATTGAGGGCATTGTGGAAGGGGTTGTTGACAATGCCATCAGTGACAAATTGTCATTGAAATTGTTGATAATGTCATCATCAAAGAACAGTAGTGGGGGGCAACTGAACAGACAACAAATGGGTGGGCAACATTAGCAGATAAAAGAATGGTTGGGGGGCATTTAAAATTTAAATGACAATTAACCTGATAACAGCATCTCACCTTAAGTTGCCATCATTGGCATGTTCAAATGATTCAGCATTGGTGAATGTTAGAGTCAATGTCACCGATCGATCATAAAGTAAACAGCAATGAACCAGACAAAAATGACTTATCTTGTAGATGGGTTAGCAGAGGAGTAATCTGGAGTGTTACTGGAAGGGGGTGGAATGGCATTGGTGGAGTAATTTTGACAGACTGGTGGTATCATTGCTTGTCATTTCCATGTTATTCCAAATACAAATAACAACTCCATTACACATAGGTAATATTTTACTACTTATTATTGTGATAAGTAGATAGGTACTATTGTGTGTAAGCACTAAACTAGCAATAGAGAGTAGAATAGAAAAATGGCGATGGTATTTTTTGCGAATTAAAAAGTCATTGTAACCATTTTCAAAATGTCCTGTACGAAATCTGTTCGGAAATAGTCTGGTAAGAACGGATCAAATCGTAGGTAGATTTGATACTCCAGGTATGGTACCTTTGCATTCACATAGGTTAATGACGTCATGTCGGAGTAGAATACATAACGCATCCACGTAGAAAGCAGCCTAAAAATAGTACAAAAGCTACAGCTGTAGATTTATAGACAGCTGTACGTTGTA
>JALLOT010002419.1:754-12816 GCA_036939595.1 Thalassiosira livingstoniorum | reverse complement strand
CGTACATCTAGGTAGAAAAATCCAACTTGTCAGTAGTGTGGCATTCAACTTGTCCCACTCAATTACAACTACTTAGTTATGCTGCACGCTGCACCATGGTGATGGCAACCTGAAGTATTCTACTATCATATGTTGTACTCAAATCCTACCAAAAAAATAGAAAAAACGGCCTAAACACAACCGCAACTCTCTCCCATCTTTGGCCATTCCCAACATCAACATCAATCAAAATCCAAGACCTAGATACCTAACTAACCACCTACTGCCTACTCCTGCTCATCAATATGGGAGGAAAAAAAGACAAGAAGAAAAACCGCGACCCCGACAAAAAAGCCGCCCTCGCCGCCAAAAAAGAAGCCAAGGCCGACAAAGCCGCCTTGAAACGATTGACCAAAGAGCAAGATCGGTTGAACAGTTTGAGCATTCACCATGACGATCGTGAGGAGACTCCCTTGGTGGAAGAGAGCATCGACTCCCTCTTGGAGAATTTTCGCAAACGAACGCAGGAATTGACCAGTGCGGAATTGGAAGTGATTGACACTCCGTTCCCTTCTCCGCCGAGGGGGAATTTTACGTGGACTTTGTGTCCTACCAATGGCATGTTTTATATGGTACGTCAGACGATGTGGTACGGGTGAATATTTGGTAAAAATTACGAACTGTCTGACTGCTGGTACTACTAATCGTACATGATGGAAACATTGTTTGGATTTTTGGGTGTACATCTGTGTATACATTGCTTTGATCCAATGATTGTGCCCCTCCTTATTTTTTTTTCTTTTTCCTCATACATTTTATATGGTGTGACAAAAAGTTGATTGCTCGGGTGTTCATTTTTTCATGTGCTGGTTTGATCCATTTGTTGTACCTCCCTTTTGACACAATTTCTTTTTTCATAATTTTTACTCAGATCTCTGATTTTCTCCCTTTTTCATTTTCACCCATGCAACAATCCAAAACAAAACAAAACTCAAAATGACAATTCCGAAAACGAATACATGGGTGCTGTCGTATGCAAATTTAATACAAAACTATTTCTTGGCTACAAAAATTCTATCACACGGACACGCTCGCAATAAAAACTGCCATTCTTCCAATCTCGGATCCTTGGAAATATACACTCTACACCTCCATTCTGTTCCAACCTGGTACATGTCTTGCAATGTTATATATTCAACACATGATTTTACACTGACTTCCACTCCAAACTCCAAACTCCAATTCATTTTTAGTTTGGAGGAGAATATTACGATGGGGCAGAAAATCTGGTATTTGATGAATTGTTACGATGGGATCCCGATGCCAAGCGAGACGACAGTGACGAAACCAATGAAATTAATGGAACTAACAACAATAAAGATGACACTACCAACAAAGCCAACAAAGGAAACAAACCCAACCAAGGAATATGGACCCGGATCCTAACACCCCCACCGCATCCACCACCCCGCTGCGCCCACTCGGCCATTTACTTCAATGATGGAGTCTACATTTTTGGTGGGGAATGTGCCACTGCGGAGAAGTATCATCATTATAAAGATTTGTGGAGGTTGGATGTGAAGAGGAATGTGTGGGAGGAGATTCGTGGGAGGGGGAGTGCTCCTGGTGAGTGGTACAAATTAGTCGGTGTAAATTGGTGTGAATGGGTGCAAATTTGGCAGGAGTGATTGTGTTGCGTCAACAGTTGAAAAATTTTAGGTTGGAAGAGTTGTTCGGCTCTTGTAGGCGATTTTGTGGGCTTCTTTGCTTAGTTTTGGAAGATGCGCAAATTGGAGCTGTTTATATTATTTGTTGCCTTGATTTCGTTTTGAGCCGTTGGTAGCGGGCCCGCTGATACCGTCATGCTAGCGCTCCAGCTGATTGGCTAGTCGGCTATTCCGCAGCTACTTGTTCAGTGTTTTCCATTTGGATCGACGATAAGAATTATCTATCTAGTGATGAAAGAAAAAGTATAGGCGATGCTAGGCTCATTGAATCTAGTGCGAAGGAAGAAAAATGAGCTCTACCTCGTTTGGTTCGGTCTGTAACGGCCAAACATTGCTTTCTTCGTTTCTTTTTCACTCTCGCCGCAATCATGCATCGGTACTTGTTGCTGCAGAATACTAATGACGATTTTTACTTTGGTGTTCTCGAGTGTTGCGGATTGAGAAATAAGTGGAAAAATATATCAAGTACCATGCATTCTTGGAACTGTCATTGCATGGCACTAGCGCTGATCAACAGATCGGCTTGTCGATTAGTCATGTTTCATCTTCTGTTTGTCACTAGTTGAACGTGTTCTGCTGATTTTGCATCGTGCAGGTTTTTGTGTTATTAACAAGTATCATTTTTGAAATGCAGGACATGTGCATGAATCATTTCATGAGTGTTCTGAATTTGAATATCTATTCTGTGCTTTGCGGGGTACTCTGCATGTTTTGCTGATTTCTTTTTGCAACTGGCCCATTTCCTGGCTTTGGACGGATCGACTCACAACTTAATGCCTCTCAACACACGCGAAAACAATAACATCAAAGCGGCGAGATCGGGACACCGTGCGGCCCTATGGCGACACTCCATGATCCTCTTTGGCGGCTTCCACGAAGCATTGCGCACCGAAACAAAATTTTTCAATGACCTTCACATCTTCGATTTCCAAACTCATACCTGGGCCGAAGTCAAATTCGGCAAATTGGCACGCATTCCTCCAGCGAGATCGGGGTGCATTTTGGGAGTCAGCACCAATCCCGAAGGATTATTTGTCTTTGGTGGATACAGCAAATTGAAAAATGCAAATGCTGTAATTCAAATGGGCAGTGCCGGTGGAGGTGGACCAAAGTCCGAAGGCATCACCCACGTAGACTGCTGGATGCTTCCGTTGAAACCCCTTCTCAACCCGGGTGCCATGTCGTCTCCGCCGTCGTGGGAACGCATACCACGAAAAGGGGAATATCCCTCGCCACGTGCGGGAACATCGGCGGCATTGCACAAAAACAAATTAATCTTATTTGGAGGTGTCATAGATCAAGAGGGAGATCATCATAAATTGGAAAGTGTGTTTTATGATGACTTGTTCGCTTTGGATATGGAACGGAGGCGATGGTTTGCTTTGCGGTTGAAGCAGGGCGGTGCCGGACGTAAAGGTAAGAGGCGGAGAAGAAAGAAAGATGGTGACGACGCCGGTAATGCTGACAATGCAGATACAAATGATGACGATGCAGAGGATGGAGAAGGTAGTGATGATGACGAGGATGTGGAAGTAGGAAATGATGCAGAAGCAGTCTCCAGCGGGTGGGGTCTTGACAAACTCCGTCATGACATGTTTGCTTTCATTGACGGAGACGGAAACATTGTTTATGAGAAGATTGAGGATGACGAAGACACTGCAAAGAATGCTGCAATAGGATCAAGCACATCGTCTGCTTCGGAGATGGAGCCTCCTGAGCAATCACAAGATCAATCTGCCGATATGAAACAGTCTAATGCTGCTCCAGTTGGGGCTGAGGAAACAAAAAGAGCAGTCTCGATGGAAAAGGAAGGCAACAATGATGGGCAACCTCAGAACGAAGAGTCATCTGTTCCTCAGTCCAAACCATCAAAGCAAAATGAAAAAGCCACCTCCAAATCAATTTCAAATAAATTTAAATCCTTGCCGTGTCCAACGCAGCGCCAAACACCCTTGCCTCGAATAAACTGCGCCTCCCTCATCAAAAATAACACCCTCTACATCTATGGGGGAGTACTCGAAGTGGGCGATCGAGAAGTGACACTGGACGATTGCTGGTCGCTCGATCTCAATTCTCGGGAAAAATGGACTTGCATATGGGAAGGTGTCATGCATCGACAGGTTTGGAAGGGAGTTGAGAGTGATGATGAAGGAAGTTATATCTCCACGGATCGGGGTGGTGATTATGATGACGATGAAGAAGAAGATGACGAGGATGAAGGGGAAGACGAGGGCGAAAACATGTTGGGCACTCAGCCCCAAGACCAAGAGAAGGAAGAAACTCCCGAAGAAAAGGAAGCACGCAAAAAAGCCAAAAAGGCTCTCAAAAAAGAGAGGGAAAAAGAAAAACGCCGTGGAATTCGTCACGAAATAAAGGAATTGAACGAGAAACTCGGTGTAGACCACGTTGATCACGAGCAACGAACTCCACACACAAATGAATCCATGGCGGAGTTTTATGCTCGTACTTCCGAGTACTGGGAACGTGAGGCAGCTAAAAGAGTCCAAGTCTCGGAGGGTGATAGTTTGTCAATAAAGGAGATGAAGAGAGAAGGGTTTGGTTTGGCAAAGGAGAGGTATGAGGAGTTGAAACCGATATTGGAACGGTTGAAGGAGCTGGAAGAGATGCAGAGGGAGGGTGAGGAGGAGAAAATGGCAAAGCGAGAAAAGAAAGAGAAAAATGGTGGTGGAAAGACGGAGAAGGAGAAGAAGAAGGAAAGACACAAGTAACAGATAATGATGGTATTCTAATTGCTTATTAGTAGTGTTGAGGATTCTTTTGCCAGTTGACGAAAAATTGGTGACAGTGTGCTTACAAGTGAAATAATAACACATGAGGAAAGAATCGACCATACAATGCTGGTGTGTACCATACTTACAAATAAAGATGGTGCCACATCACATCCCTTCTAAATTGGAATGAATCCTTTTTGTTTAAACTAGAATTGATTTCAGATATTCATTATCATACTCACCAGATGCACATTTTTGGAAAGATTCGATTCTCAATCTCAAACATTTTCACAACAGCTCAGTAAGAGATATTTCAGGGCTTGCTTTGAAATGTATTTTGCCATCTTTGCATGAAAGCTCGTTAAAGGAATTGAATAAACTCAAATTCCTCTCCAACATTTGAAAATACATTTCAATATCATCACTATTATTTGTGATGGATTAAAAGCACAGAAACAACTTACTACAATAACACCAATTTATTTCATCACACACACGAACCAGATCTGAACAGTGTTTTCAATGGTTTTCAAGGCACAAAAACAGCCAATCTAGAAACAACTTGAGCCTCTCATGAACAATCACCCTTCTACTGTACAACTTAGAATTGTAAGATTGGATATTCCATTGCGCCAAATAATAAGTTGTTTTTCAACTCATTAGGTACTACTAAAACTACAACGTGTATCAAAAAGTAAATTTCAGCAACTGATGGTTTGAGCAGAAATATTCAAGCTTCAGTTTCAAGCTTTGACAAGCCATTTTTTGTCTTACCTATTCCTCTCTGGAGGCTGAGAAAGAAACACCAATAGCAGACACCAACACTTTTTTTGGATGCATACCCACAATAAATCCCAATATTTTGGGAAAACAGGATATCCAATGTCTCCTCTCACTTGTCAGTGTACAAAAACACCATCACACTAAAGACACACACAAACATTTTATTAAAATAGGGGCTCATCTAACCCAAAATAAACATGCACCAATGACCATGGCTCATAAATGGATCTGCCCAGGAATTGGTACTACTTGCTCTTGCTCTTGCACAGTGATAATCCTTCAACCAAAAAATGACCAAATCCAAACAAAATATCCATATGATGAGTTGCATAACTAAAGGGTTGGCAACTTCTTCATCCTTGAAAAGCCATACCAATGGACAAGCAATGATGAAAAAGTGTGACACATAAATAATCAAACACAATGAACTCTTTCGTCCTATTGATGTTAATAATGCCTCAAGGCACTTTCAAAGTTGATGATTGTAATGAGCCTGTTCTGTAGCACATTTGTTTATAGAATTAGTAACTAGAAGCAACAAATATTAGCACTTAAAATTAAAGGAAGTTAACAAATTTCCATCTCTTTGAAATGAGTATCACATTTGGACAGAGTCTTGAACAAACAAATCTTGGGAGGAGGTTGTGGAGATAAACAAGCTTCAGTTCTTCAAAATCTGAAATCCAATAATCTCCTTGCAAAACATTGTTGACGCACAAACCAAAAATATCTCAAGGCAACAAAAAAGAGCTCAAACTTCTAGAGTTCAAGAAATTACTTGGATGCCCTATGTTCACAACCTACTTACTTTCTTGGGATATTGGACAGAAAGGATTGGTTCTTGTTGGATGGAATATTGTTTGAAAAAGAAATGCATTTGGTTGAATGAATATAGAAAAGGCAACAGTTTGAGAACATCATACAAGCCTTTTGCTGCACAGTTGGTCATCCCCCTTCATGTTTCAATGATAGATTTCTTGAGATCTGCCAAATTCAAGATGAATTTTACATACCTTCTTTGTTGAGCTGCTTGAACAAGTCAATTATTGAGTGGTCTAACCAAATTGTCCTGGATGATTTATGATGTGAGAAATCCTCATCATTTTGGATTTGTATGATTTACTGTTGTATATGGGAATGGAGTGGAACCAAAGACACATCAAGCTGATCTTTGAGAAAGAAATGTCTATTCAAATAAATTAGGTAAAACAAAATATGAAAATAGTGGTGATCCAAATTTTGGGATCACATCAATGTTGACAGCACTAATTAATAAAAATAGATTGGAACAAGACAAGTGACTTTTGTCAGTAGGATTGTGGAGATAAAGAAAAAAGGTTTCCATATGCAAGAAAGGTAAATATTGGTAGAGGGAACTTCCAGGTAAATAAACAGATGAAGATTTCAAGGCTGTATGTAGAATCAATCTATAAAGAAAAGCTCTAAATGTAGAATCATGTCAATATTTATGATAACAAAACAAGATTTATACTTGGCAAGACCACCACAATGTGATTAGAAAGAATATGATATGGGATGTTTGAAAATATAATTTGGGGAAATATGCCATTTTCTACGTTTAGTACTAAAAATACAATATAGTAGTGTCTACTCCATGTACTAAACAAATTGACAAGCAAAATTTTATATTGAAATAGACACTCTGAAAGATTAAATAATGCACAATAACAAACCATTACCTATGTACTTATACCAATACTAATTTTAAGTATTGTACCATATAATATAAAATTCTTGCTAAAATTATTATATGTTCCAATACCTTTCCAAGATGCTTTCAGAAAATATTGAACCAGTAATTACCACTTTCAACAAGAAAAACAGAAACCTGACAGAAGTGGTGGAGAAGCAGCACAAATATATGGAAAGTGACAAATGGAAACATGACAGCACCCAACATCTACATTTTCTGCTGTCATTTCTGAAAATGTAGCCAAGGGTAAGAGAGTTCTTTCCAAATTGTTAAATAAGCGGACTATTTGCAAAAAATGATATTATTTTTGTATTGTTCATCATTTGCAAAGGAGTATTATGAATACTCATAAACTATACAATTTGGGCCTTCACCAACATGAATAAAATTCATGCAGTGCAAAAAACAATGCAATTAGTTGACCTCAGCATGAAACCCCTAAGAAATGACAAAAAAAAACATTTTAAATGATTGGAGATAGGGTCAATACCTTGATATCCTGCCCATCCTGAACATGTCATTGGGTAACTAGACAAATTCTGATACTGATACTCCTGGAAAGAATTCAACCACAGATTTTTTTTCTTGATAAAAAACTCCAAGCAATGACAAAATTGCATTAATATTTTAAAAATTACCAATTAGTTCTGACATTCTCATGCAGTTAGTATGGTGCCATTCTACAACCATCCAATTTTTCAACAGTTGATGGAGTAATGAAACCAGAAAATCAAAGTCAAATACCCATTGTGATCTTACCCAAAAAATCTCTAAGACACTACTAATATCTACCAAAATCTAGGTATTTTTTGTTCTACTAGTGCTCTAGTAGTTGGGCATTCCAGAAGACACTACACATCATGCAACAACAACTAAACTCCATTGTTTTCCAATCAACTTTCATTATCACAACAACAAATATGTGATCCCTGTTTGGTTATTGTGTAGAAACTAATTAACTTTAAATGAACAAAATCAACAAAAATATTTTTTGCTGCATTTCTCAGTCAGACCAAAATGCACCAAATACACAATAGCCAATCAATTTTAATTCAAATGTTATCTGTTAGATAAATCAGTCTTCTTCAACCATGATTCAAGCATAAAATAATATCTATTTTAGGCTAAGTATGGATTTTTTCCTGTTTGCCAATATATTTTCATTTTAAGTAGCACAATTAATGGAATAACATAACAAATTTCAGAACAAAACATATTAGTGCCTAGATTTAGTTTTTTGAGCATTGCTCTCAATTGTAAGCATAACACACTGTTTCTCCAAAAAACAAACAATTTTTATTTAGGTAAAGTACTTCATTTGTGCTCCATATTAGAGTATTCCATCGTAAGTAAACAAATTAGCTTTTGTTTGTAGTCACATTTCTGATAGAAATTTACTTTCTTTATTATCTAATGAAAAATCATCCATTGTTGATGATGAATATTGGTATGTCAAAGGGTAGAATTTGATGCAAATTACGATATGATGGACTTTGTGTGAAATTCACAAAATATGTTTTTCAGTTTAAATGTTGAAGGAGTTGCACATGAAGAAGCCTGGCTTGATGTGCTATCATGGTATTTTAGTGGATTTGTGTCTTAGTAATAAGCTGTATTACTAAATATACCATCAATTGCATCTCAAGAACTTGCAATGGCAACCCAGAACCTTGAAAGAAATATGTCTTGTGATGTAATCTTTCCAAAACATATTCATTTGCCATCTAACTTCAAACAAAGCCATGTCAGCAAAGGTGAATAGAGATGGCCAATTGGCCCTCAAGGCCGTGTTGATATCCAATTGGTATTGAAGGACAAACAACAACATCTGAAAAAAACCATAACACAATATATACCAATAATTCTTTGATTAGTCTTGAGAAGTATGGAATTCAGCAGATTTAAACTTGAATTATTATCAGTTGGATGCAAAATATAAATATAATGAAATCTAAGTTTTCATGTATTGTAATTGTGGGCAATTGAAAAATATTAATTCCTAATCCAAGGTTCAAGCATTATCAGCATATGGTGCATTTTTTATGGGCAATCATTGGTCATTGATATCCAATAAGCAAACAAATAAAATATGCATCAGTATGTTCATTATGAAAAAGAAGTTGCTTTTATTTGCTTCAACTCCAAAATTCAATCTTTTGAAAATTCCCATCTTTTTTGAACATATCTATCACATTCCCCAAGATAATCTTGCTTTGTTATTGCTTTGAATAGCAATAATCTTTGTAATATTATTAGCATTAATGATTATATATTGCTTCTACAAACTTAAAATGAATCTCTCTACTGGCACCATATTAGTCAGTTGACAATTAAACAAACAAAAGAACTTCAGTTCAATTTGAGTTGGTTCACAAAACTGTAAAGTCATTGGAATTATCCTCAAAAATCTACTTTGCACAGACCCCAATATGACCATCAGCAACATGCTTCAGGTATTTTTATAAAAAATCAGGATGTCTGCACAGCATTCCAGCACATGGATTATTGGGGAAATCAAAATTTCTTAAGGATGAGGAAGTTTCTATTGCATCCACAGTTTTGGTAGCAGTGTCTTTGCTAGGAGGGGACACAATTTCACTGTGAAAATTCATTGGAGATTACAACAGTATCAAAAACAGTCAAGTGTCAAGTTTGAGTGCAGACTCTTATTTTAGCACCTACCTAAAAATCATCTCATTTGACCTCCTCAGCAAGTTATGGTGTCACACCAAATACCTAGTTTACAGAGATGTATTGTTGCTATTTAAACAAATGAAAGATAATTAAGCCATGGCTGTGGCAATAAAAATGTGCCAAAAAATAACTTGAACCTTTCTGACCTCTGGTTGTCATCCTTTGTCACAACTTGGTTTGGTGTGAATTTTTGCCTGGAAAATTATGGTGAGTGATTAACAAGAGAGTCAAAGAATAAAGTAAGCAATGATATTAGTCCAATAAAGAACAATAGATGATTTGTTGCTCATTGTCATTTCACTATTTTGACAATCAGCTTCTGATGACACCAGGAGAAACCTAGTACACTTACATCAAACAGTACACAAACAACACCACAATAAACTAGAAAATGAATTGCAGTTAAAGGATAATGATGAGGTGCAGGAGATGAGCATATACAACTCAAACTTCTCATCACTGCAACTGTGTTCATAGAATTTTAAATCAGTTTTACCATGCGTGGATTTGTAGCTGTTTGTGTCTCAGATCTCACTTCTGCCAATGTGTTGGCAGCAATCAAGTATTGCAACAAATTGGCACAGCAACAGGCCTAAAGCAGGAAAATGAAAGTATCCCTGAGAACTCAGTTTTGTGTTGAACTGATGTTTATTCACAAATAGCACCTATTTGTTGAGATGTAGTCAATCATCATTGTGGATGAGCATTGACAGCAAACTCATCAATTCAGTTGAAATCCTGAATTTGGGGCTACTAAACAAAATGAAAATTATATAAGCATTAATGCTTCATAGAAATCATTGTGTTATGCTTTGGAACCCTGATTCCAGCCAATCTCTAACTTTAGCACATAAAAAATGTAGAAAACAACTCAACTATGTATCTTGGTGGCTAAAATAGACACTTAATCTCTACATAAATGGGACTGACATACCCTTAGATACAAAACCTGACCCAAACCAAGGGAATAAGCATGGGATTTACATGCATAGCTGTAAAGTCATACAACTGATCAATGAAAATTCTAATAAAAAATAAATGTACCATTATGAATAATAATATTCATAACATGCTAATATTCAATTTTAAGTTTTAAATGTGTAGCCTCTATTATGTGTAATGTGATTTCTTGTCTCAAAAATGATCATGATATCCCACCATTTTGACCCACTTTTGATATGCACATGGTGCACATACACACACGCACACACACACAAGCACATACAAGCACACACAATCACAGATAATATTGTAGCAGGTACCACAATTTTTCAGATTTTTGATAAGCTGTCTAATGCAGTCACGGAGGACTGTAATTTGAGACAGGTTACAACCAAATTGGGAGAATAGAGAAAATTTGAGCAATTTTGACACACGGTATATTTAGTAGAAAAATGTAAATTTTCTGCTCTTTTGAATTGTGCAATAAAAGCCAATGACCAGATAAATGGTGAAGTGATAACTTAAAATCATTTATTGCTCAATGATGAGGAAGCAAGACATTAATGATAACAACAACTTTTCTGTATACAATTTGCAAGCTTTTTTGACCTTCTGCCAAACTGACACTATTTTGAACTCCTACATAAAAAAAATGATTTCTTATTCTTTGAGGGTATCCAAACAATGTCAAAAAAATCAAATTTCACTGAGAAAAAGTATTGCCAGTGCCTAATTTCTTTCCTAACACCCTTTCGTTTGAAATTTTCTATATATGCCATCTATGAGTAACACCAGCACAAACAATCACTAAACATTATCCAGGGTGGGGCTGAAAATATTCATTCTCCAGTAATAGGAATTTAACTCAATTCCTAGAATTGTCTTTTTAGGTGGTAGTCTGTCTCATTTATGTGCAGTGCTGGAATAAGAAGTATGATGTAGGTAGGCAGATATCAGGAATTCATGGCATTCACTCTCTCTTGAGAAAACTGGGTAGTTTGCTGGTAATATTGCTGAGATTGAACTGAAATGTCATTAGTGTCCAATTTCGATTGCTATTTCTCCCATATCCTAGTTTTCAAATGTTATATGGTATCTTGGTGGGCACTCAATGAGAACTTGGTTTAAAGAATTGGTGAAAACCCTTTCAATCTTAGGAGTTTCAAATGACCTAAATCTACAGTGATGGTGACAGTAACAGTTCCACAGCAGCCAACGCAGTTTCCATTGATTCTTGACCATATCTGACCTAACAAGTGTTTTAAGTGGTTGGAATGAACCAATAAATTGCTTGTCATAAATACCTTGACCAGGCTGTGGCAATTATGCAAAATTGACAATACCAAGACTTCTTGTTTTCATTATTTAATTCTTGAAAATTTGTACTGATCAAAGAAGTAGAAGTTTAGAAACTAGTTTGAATTAGCAGTACTCCCAAATCTTATTTCATAAAACAAATTTTATCATTTGTTGGTACATGCAATGAAGATC
>JALLOT010002417.1:0-10108 GCA_036939595.1 Thalassiosira livingstoniorum | reverse complement strand
ATAGGTAACTTTTAATCAGTATCCTCAATTGATCTTCCTTATAATGGCATACAAATGAAGTGATTGTTGACTGAAATCCAGCAAGAACATCCCATCTTTGTGGAGTTTGGCATTGTCATATACCAATCCAAGCTGATTAAAGCAGTACAACTATTTGTGGCTGTGTGTCACTTTGAAACATTTGACCTTATTTTTGTATCTTTAAAGATACTGCTATGTTGGGATCCAAGACCTGTTCTGCTAATCATAATATCAGTGTGGTGATTCAATGTTTATCATAAAGACCCATACTTTTGATGTATTATAGTTTTAAATGGCTGAAGATTTGATTACGTATTATTTGAAAATATAATGGATTGCTAAGAGCCATACTGTAACAATGACTTTGGAGTGCACTAACCATTGGTAGCAGCCTACAGGGTTGCCTAAAAAACAATAAAAAGTAGGAATAGTGCAAATAAATAAATTCAACAATATTTTGTTTCATTTTCAAAAAATAATCTCAAACAAAAATATGCTTATCCACTATCAGCAAAACATGAAATCCATGAAAAACTTTAGTCTCAGAATAATCCAAGACAAATATACTTCATTTCAAAATCTCAAATTAAGAATCAATTCAAATATCAAAGTTATTCCAAGAATTTTTTTGGTAAATGACAACTGAGAAATATGCAAACCTGTTATTGGGTTTAAGTTTCAAAATCAAAACTACAAACAGAATATAGAATACCAAAGGAAATTGTCAACAGAGCACATCATGCATGAATTAAGCCTGTGATCAAGATTAAAGAAAAACCAACAAAACAGAACCACTATTTTTACTGTTGCCCTCCTCAAAAGTACTTCAATGGGCAAGAAATGAAATGTTTACAAGTAAAATCAAAATTATGAAATGAAATAATTATGATAACACATCTGTAATTTTTTTCCAAGATATTAATGATTGATTCTTCATGGACATGCAAACAAAAAAGACTACATGGCAAGTACTACATGAAATTTTGAAACAAAAAGTGATGCAATGATACAACCCAAAACTACAAGTTCAATTAGTAGCTGTAATTGTGTGCAAATGAGCAGTTGGCAGTACAAAATTGCAAACAAGAATCACCTTAATATCTGATCCAATGTAGCTTAAAAAGGGCAAAGCAGATAAATAAGAAAAATAAGAAGTTGCAGTTTAATAAAGCCTTTGAAATTACATACACAGGATCAGATTGGAACTTTGATATCAAACAAACAACCTCAAGAACATAGTATGTCAAACCATATTTAAAAGATTTAAAAAATCTGCCCATGAGAGTGCTTACCAAAACCACTAAAAGAACACATAAAATCAAGTTGCAAAAAACCACACAAATTCTTCATAAGAACTTACATAGATATAATCACATGAGTGGATTCAAAAGAATCTACAAAAGAACCTACAAAGGAAATTACAAGAGAATCAACAAAAGAATCTACAAACCAATCTACAAAAGAACCTACAAAAGAACCTGCAAAAGAAGCTTCAAAAAAAACTACAAAAGAACCTACAAAACAACATAGAAAACAACCTACATCACAACATACAAAACAACCTACTAATACTAAGAAACTACAAAAGAAATTACAAAAATTCCACAAAAGAACCTACCAAACAACACACATAAAAGAAAATACAAAAGAATATACAAAAGAACTTACTAAGAACCTACTAAATACCTTACAAAATAATATGCAAAATAACCTACAAAAAACTAAATGAAAACCTATAACTATAGGAACCATCAAAGGATATTACAAAAATCAAAAAATAACCTACAAAAAAGCCAAAAGGAAAATACAATCATATCTACAAAGACAAAATGAGTAAGAAAGAAATCTGTTAATGAGTTTACAAAAATGATCCTCCTATTCTTCTTCGGTGGATTCTATTAAATGGACGGTTCAACTCATTCTTTTTGGCAGATATGGAACTACAAATGTTTTATTGTAGCAACCATACATCTATTGTCAAATATGTTTGCATGGTAAAAAATGGGATATTGAACTTCATAATGTTTTAAAGGACTCCAAGTGCAGTAGTTACAATTCACTTCATACGTCCCACAATATATATTATGCAACTGGAAATTTGAAAGCATTCAAAAGTTTTAATATAATTTGTTACAATAAATGAATACTGAAAAATATGAATAGAACTGGAAATAATTGAAAAGTTCTATTAAAGACCAGTCATCAAAATTACCAATAGTGCTATCCTTGAAAAGTTCTCAATGAGCATAACATTTTGCCATATGAAAAGTACCAAGAACAATACATGCATGTTTCAGCATGATTATGACAAAGTAATAGAATTCGTACAAATATGTAAAATATGTCTCAGGGAGTAGCTTTTGAAAAATAACTAAAACTAACAAGGGAAAGAAGCCTTACACAAGAATCTACATCACAAAAATACAATAGAGGCAATGGAATTATTAACACAATGGATGATACCAATTGCAATCAAAAAGTCACTTCAAAAAATAAAGAACTGACAAAGGACTCAAAATACACATATTCAAACACCTAAAAAAGAATCTACACAAAACATCAAAGAATCAACACAAGGACCTAATACAGAATTTTTTTCACATGCATAGGAAACTATAAAACAAATTAAAAAGACAAAAAATATTTTAAGACAATGTGCAACAGAAAATGACACTTAATCTCGGATACAAAAGAACCTGCCCCTAAAAAAATCAACAACAGAAAATACAAAACACACACAAATTGACACTAAACAGGAGAGACTATTTTTTTAGATGAAGGGATCTAATAATGTAGAATTAATTGCCCCCTCCTGTAGCCAATACAGATTGAGACTGAATAAAACAATACTTCTGCCCTTTTCATTTTTAGTCTTGATGTTCACACATGCTGTGGCTTGTGCCCATTGTGTGTCTCAAACTGTGAAGCACTAACTTAGATGATGAGTTGAACAAAATTCACACTTTTTCATACCAGTAATGTCACAAATCTTGTTAGAATGGTTGTGACAATGAGACCAAAGTGGTAATTTTAATGTTTTGAGCCAAATGTTCAATATTTGCAATTCCCTTTTGGATACATCATTTTAAAGAAAAATACAAAATGTGAAATTATTTGAAAATAGGCAACAAATTTACTGTGGCTAAGACTGAGATCATAAGGCAATACCCATGTGTATTCCACCTATCTTACAGGTAATTGAATATACTCAATTGATCTTTTTTACCCTAGCATCTAGAATCTAGGCCGAGTGATTGTTTACTGAAATCCAAAACATAATGACAGATAGTCAGATGCTTTGTTACATTGAATTTGCTAATTTGGTGAAGTGCAAAGGTCCATTTGGTGGCAAAAAATTTAGAATGTACTTACTTACCATTTGCTATCAGTCTACAAGGTAGCCCAAATCACAACAAAATAGAAATAGTATTTTACTTCAATAATATTTTTTCATTTTTGAAATATTTTCTAACAAAAATATGCTTATCCACTGTCAGCCAAAAATGAAAACTAAAATGATACACTCTCAGTGTTGAGATGTGCACTAATGTTGAAGTGGAACAGTTTGGGTGGAAACATTCTGACTAATTTCATGAGCTATTCAGGTGAGTAGAATTAGAGTTTAAAAAAAAACTGTGCTTAAAGTTCAAGGGAGTGATGGAAAAGCGAGACACATAAATGGCACAAACTACAGCTTGTGTGCTCAGCAAGACTGAAAAAAGGGTATAAGTTATTATTGCCCATTCAGGAACAAGCTATCCCAGCTGCATAATAGATTACATTCAGGTATGCTGAGCAGACATGGGGCAAAGAAAGTTTCCTAGCATATAATCCCTTTGTTCCAACACTCACAATAATTCAAGTCAAATATACTCCACATGCAAAATCCAAAAAATTCAATCTAAATGTAAATGATTATCTTCAATGAAATGTCTTGCAGCTGAAAACTGAGAAATGTTCAAAACTGTAATTAGTGTTAACTTTCAAAATTACAAATAGAATATTGATTTCCAAAAAAAGTTTTATCAAGAGCCAGAATAAAGAATTGAGCACCAGATCAAGATTATGTACCAACAAAAACAGAATAACTACTCTGTTATGTCCCCCTTGAAAGTCTTTCATTTTACAGAAGCTTAATGTGTACAAGTACAAGTAAAATAAAAAACGTGAAATGATACAATATGATAATACAATTGAAGTATCTGATCAAATAAAAACATGAATGATCAATTCCTTATGTAGATGCTAACAAGAAAGACCTTAAGGCAGGTATTAGCTCTGATAATCTAAAACAAAGATTGACGATGCAATATGACCTGCTACTACAGGTACAAGAGAAAGTTGGAATTTTGTAAAGATAAGTAGTTGAAAGTTAGTTAGAATCTAGTAAAACAAAAATTGATGCAGTACGGACTACAACTATGGGTGCAAGAGAAAGTTAGAATTTTGTGAACATAAAAGTTGAAAGTGAAGTCAAGATTCAATCTATTTTTTAATATCTAAATAATCACAAGAGAAAAAGAATACAAAAATGCAATATATTATAAAGCCTTTGACATTTCTACAAAAAGACTCAAAGCAGTACTTAGGATTCTAGACAGCCCCACTGCTTAAGGGCTTTTAAAAATCTATAAAAGATGAAAAAAACAGTACATGAAGGTTTTCACCAAAGACACCTCAAAAAAGAATCACCAACAAAAAACTCACAAGAATGAAGAAATGAACCAGAAAACACCAAAACAATATATTTTCTACAAAATCAATCAAAACATCAAACAAAATAACTATAAAAGCATCATTTAAAAAAAACTACAGGTGAACATAACAAGAATCCAAAACTAAACTTCAAAAGAATCCACAAAATAACCTACAAAAAACCTACAAAAGAACCTTCAAAAGAACCTTCAAAAGAAACTTCAAACAGATGTACAAAATTTATTACAAAAGATCCTACAAAAGAGCCTACAAAAGAGTCTAAGAAAGAGCTTACAAAAGAACCTACTAAGATCCTACAACAAAACATACAAAAACAACTAAAAAACCTATAACTGCAAAATAGCCTTCAAAGAAAACTACAGAATTAAAAAAAGAGCCTTCAAAAAGCAAAACGGACAATACAAAAATATCTAAAACAGAAAAAATGAGCTAGAAACAATTCCAAGGAACCTAGAAAGAAGCCCCCTAATGAAGACTGTTCAATATAACAAAACCACAAAAAGTAGTAGAACTTGCTGGTTTGGAAAGTTTCTCAAGAGATTGTTCAAAGACAAAATTTCATCATTGATTGCACGAATCTAAGTTCCAAACTATCTCAACATAATTAACTTGATCATTAGTTGCTGTTGTGAATATCTTGTATATCTTTGTATATCACTGATAACATGAAAATCAGATCAATAAAAATAAAATAGACAAGAGACTATATGGCAGAACAATAAAAAGTGAGGGACAGGAGAGACAATGGAATGAAGTTAACTTCCCAGAAGTAAGTATAAATTTTACACAAAAACGTACCCAAAACAATTCTGTATTTCTCTCAAAACTGTGTTAAAATTAAGTAGAATTGAAAATTCATACCACTTATATCAAAACATTGTTCAGAATGGTTGTAAACAATGAAGCCAAAATTCCTAGTTGCTAACCAAGTATTTCAATATTGGTAAATACCTCTTGGCTACATCATTTTACAGTGAAAAATGTATAAGGGGAAATTAATGGAAAATATACAACTAATATATTTTGCCTAAAATTGGTTTCATAATCAAATGACCTTGTGTATTCAATTTAATTTACAGGTAATTCTAATCAGTATCCTCAATTGATCTTCTTTATCATTACATGCATATGCATATCATAAATAAATGACTTCAACAATATTTTGTTTCATTTTGAAATAATCTCGAACAAAAATATTCTTATCCACTATCAGCAAAATGTGAAAACCATAAAGTACTTCAGTCTGAGAATAATTCAAGTCAAATGTACTCCATTTCAAAAATTTCAAATTAAGACTCAATTCAACTGTCAAAAGTAATGCCAAGTATTTTTTTGGTAAATGACAACTGAGAAATGTGCAAACCTGTTATTGGGCTTAAGTGTCAAAATTGCATGCAAAATGTTGAACATAAAAGACAAACCAAAACAGAACCACTATTTTTACTGTTGCCCTCCTCAAAAGGACTTCAATGGGCAAGAACTGAAATGTTTACCAGTAAAATCAAAAATATGAAACGAAACAATAATGATAACACATCTGTAAAATTTTTCAAAGATATTAATGATTGATTCTTAATGAAAATACTAACATAAAAGACCACAGGGCAAGTACTACATGAAATTTTGAAACAAAAAGTGATGCAATGATATGACCCACAACTACAGGTTCAATTAGAAGTTGTGATTGTGTGCAAAAAAGCGGTTGGAAGTAAAAAGGTCAACCAAGAATCACCTTAATATCTGATCCAACATAGCTTAGAAAGGTCACAACAGACAAAAAAGAAAATAAGAAGTTGCAGTCTATTATAAAGCCTTTAAAATCACACAGAGGATCAGATTGGATCTTTGGAATCAAACACATAGACAACTTTAAGAACATATTTCAAACCTATGATAAAAGATTCAAAAATTCACTCTTTAATTTGCTTACCAAAGTCACTACAAAAACACACAAAAGCAAGTTGTAAAACACCACACAAATGCTTCATAAGAACTAACATAGATATAGTTACATGATTGGATTTAAAAGAATCTACAAAAGAATCTACAAAAGAAATTACAAGAGAATCTACAAAAAAACATACACAAGAATCTACAAAAGAAGTTTCAAAACTACAAAAGGTCCTACAAAAGGTCCTACAAAATAACATACAAAGCAATGTTAAAAAGAACCTACAAAAGAATCTACAAAAGAAACTATAGAAGCACTTACAAAAGAAACTACAAAAGAGCCTACAAAAGATTCTACAAAAGAATCTACAAAAGAACCTACAAAAGAACACATAAAAGAACCTACTAAGAACCTACAAAAGAACCTACTAAGAATAAGAACCTACAAAATACCCTACAAAAGAACCTGCAAAAGAACCTGCAAAATAACCTACAAAAAACTACACGAAAACCTATAAGAATAGAGGAGCTATCAAAGGAAACTATGTAAAAATCAAAAAAGAACTTTCAAAATAAAAGTTACAAGGTAAATTCAAATATATCTACGAAGAAAATTAAGTTAGAGGAAGGAACCTCTCAATAAGCCTACAACTGATCCTCCTGATAAAGACCATGAAATACAACAAAACCAAACCCCAAAATTTAGTAGAAATCTCTGAGTTCAGTGCAAAAAAAATTTAAGCAGGTTGTATAAATACTACAAAATATATCTAAAAAACTTGAAACAAACACAATATCCCAAAAAATGATATAAAAATATTAAAAAAAACACACAATGCACAACAGGCTAAAGGAAAAATTTCCAAAAAATAAAGATTGAAATGATATACCCTGACCAGCATCCAAAATAAGCTAGATGAAAATACAAGAAACACAAAATATCAGCTCACAAAACATCTACAAACGTAGCTTGTAATTGTGTTGTTTATTTCTAAATATAGCAGTATTTAATAATAATAAACTATCAAGCAAACTATAAGAGAAAAAGGGTTTCAAAAATACTACAATAGAAAAGACTCTAGCATTGTGTGGAAATGTGTACAGTGGTCACAGGGTAAGGAATTAGCTTGGATCATGGCTATTGATTGCAAGAAAGTTCAAAATATCCACCACAGACAAAGCATTAATACTCCATGAGATTGAAAGGCAGGTCATGAGTTAATAGATCTCTAATAAATTAACACATGTTTTTATTGATAGATTGGAAAGTTTCTCAAGAGATTGTTCAAAGATAAATCTTCATCATTGGTTGCACAAATCAAAGTCCCAAACTATCTCAACATATTGTACAATTGGCCAAAATCTGTTTCTGTGATCATCAGGAATCTCTTTGGATATCACTGAGAGCATGAAAATCAGATCAATAAACTAGACAATAGACTATATGACAAAATAATCAAAAATGAGGGGTGGGTGAGACAATGAAATGGAGTCAACTTCACAGAAGTAAATATAAATTTTGTACAAAAATGTACCCAATCAATTCTGTATTTTTGTTAAACTGTGTTTAAATTAAGTAGCATTGAAAATTCATACCACTTATATCACAACATTGTTCAGAGTGGTTATGAACAATGAGACCAAGTTTCCTAGTTGCTAACCAAGTATTTCAATATTGGTTAATACCTCTCAGTTATATCTTTTTACTATGAAAAATGTATAAGGGAAAATTAATTGAAAATATGCATCAAACATCTTTTGGCTAAGATTGGTTCAATAATGCAATGTCTTTGTGTATTCAATTTAATTTACAGGTAAATCTAATCAGTATCCTCAATTGATCTTCTATGTAATAATATGCAAACAAAGTGATTGTTGACTGAAATCCAGCAATAATGCACCTTTTTTGTGGAGTTTGGCATTGTTATATACCAATACAAGCAACTTAAAACAGAATAATTAATTGTGGATGTGGTTCACTTAGCAATGCTTGACATTATTTTTGTATTTTTAAAGATACTCCTATGTTGGAACCCAAGACCTGTGCTTCTAACCATGATATGGTTATGGGGATTTAAAGTTTATCATAAGAACATATATATATACTTTTCCTGTATCATGCTGAATATTTGGTTACACTTTAGTTGGAAATATAATGAATTGTAAAGAATAATTCTATTTCAATAACATTGGAGTGCACTAATCATAACTAGCAGTCTACAAGGTAGCCCAGATCACAATAAAATACACACATCATAAATAAATAACTTCAACAATATTTTGTTTCATTTTCAAATAATCTCTAACAAAAATATACTTATCCACTATCAGCAAAAATGAAAACCATGAAATAATTCAGTCTCAAAATAATTCAAGTCAAATGTGCTCCATTTCAAAAATCTCAAATTAAGAATCAATGAAAATGTCAAAACTAATGCTAAATAATTTATTGGTATCTGACAACTGAGAAAAAATGTGCAAACCTGTTACTTGTTTGAGTTTCAAAATTACAAACATACTATCAAACACCAAAGAAAAATCAAAATAGATTTTTACTGTTGCCCCCCTCAAAAGAAATTCAATGGACAGTGGGCAGATAATGTAATGTGTACAAGTAAAATGAAAAATGTAAAACAAAATAAAAATGGTAACACAACTGGAATTTGTCATGAAAAAACAAAGGATTGATTCTTCATGAAAATGCTAGCATGAACGATCATTAGCAAAGTACTATATAAGAATTTTAGACAAAAACTGATGCAATCATATGGCCTACAGCTACAGCTACAGGTACAAGAGGAAGTTGTAATTGGGTACAATGATCACTTGACAGAAAAAATATAGACAAGAATCACTTTGATTTATGATCCAATGGAGCTTAAAACAAACACAAAAGACAAGATAAAAAATAAGAATTCACAATTTATCATTTGAAATCCCATAAAAAGGATCAGAATGTCACTTTGGAATCAAACAAACAGCTATCATCAAGGTCATCATTCATAATATGTATAAAACATTAAAAAACAGTCCACAAAAGCACCTACCAAAGCCACTACAATGCTGCAAGAACACACAAAAGAAAGTTGCAAAAACACTACACACATTCTACATAAGAACTAACATAGATATAGCTACATGAGGGGTTTCAATAGAATCAAAAAAGGATCTATAAAACAACATAAAAAATAACCCACAAAATAACCTACGAAAGAACATACAAAAGATGCTACAAAATAATCCTCCAAATAATCCTCAAAATAATCTACAAAATTACCTGCAAAAGAATTGCTGTCTATTTCAGGAGGATACTATGCTATAATTTTTAATTTGACCCTTTATTTTGTGTAATTTTCTTTCTGATAACACCCCAAATCTAAAAATTGTACACAATACAACATAGTGTGCATTCAAAGGCATGTGGTGTGTTCTAACAGCATTCAGACTCCCCATACTTAACCCGTTTCTGCCAACAGTGTAC
>JALLOT010002416.1:2536-12828 GCA_036939595.1 Thalassiosira livingstoniorum | reverse complement strand
ATTTGAAATTAGTCCATACCCATCTAACCGTGCTTCAATAATACTTGAGTGTTTTAAATCTAGAAGCAAATATATTCAAAGTTTTGATGTATGTCTTTTCATGTTGTCCATATTGTGGAAGTTGAAACAACATTTTTCAATCAACTGTGAAAAGCAGTATCTCTGAATGTGTTGCTTAATTTAAAGAAATATATTTTTCTCAAGAGAGAGTATTATTGATATGTTGTCTCCTACCCTAAGTGCAGTAATTTGAATTACATATAAAATTTTCTCTATTAGGAACACCTGTGTCCTTGTATAAAAATTTCATAAATAAAAAGATTATTTAATGACACTGGTTGTAATAACATTTAATCAACATATTCTATTCACAAAAATATTTAATGATGTTATTTTACATTTCTTGTGGAATTTTTAAATATAAATCTTTAGATGATTTGTTACACTGTATTATTAATATGTTTGTGCAAAACTTTAAACAAAATCAAAGATATTCATCTTTAGTAGTTCTCTGAGGATAGATGAATTTTTACTCTCAAAGTTTTGCCCTGTCTTCTTTGATTTATTAAGAAGAAAAATTCAAGCACAGTGCTAACAAAAATGTAAAACAAATCAAACATTTGAACACTGTTGAAGAGGGAGAAGTAAAATCAATTCATAATTAAAAGAACAAATAAAACATTTTCTTTCCTTGATAATTTAGCATTATACTTTAAATATGAGTATTCATTTGTACAGTATGCAGACATGGAAAAAAGACATCATCATCCATTTTGTATTGAAATTTTTCATTACCATTGCAGCAACAAATGTTGCACAGTTTCAGTTATATCATCACTGTCACTTACAAAGCACTAAGCAATGACAATTATCAGTATCTTACAAAGCATGTACTTAAATTTGTTGAAAACTGTATATGTTCTATTCTTGTTTGTCACCATATTCCCATGATCTTTTACTAGCAACAAAAGTATCTGTTTGAGAAGCAGTGTTTTCATAATATGTGTTTTAGTCATAAATGTTATTAATAAAAACCTTAGACAAGGACACTATACATTAATGGCTTTTTTGTATCTTTGCTAATAATTCTTTAAAGTTGGTTGCTTCTGTGACAATTTTTACATTTTTATGAATATCTTTTTTTAATCTAATCCAACTTAGATACTGATATAAAATTGCTCTAGAAACATAGTCACTCAAAATTACTTATTGGTCAAGACAACAGCCTCTCATACAATATTCATTTTGTGTATACATCTGGGTGTGTATCTAACCAGCCATCAACACATCTATCAAACCATCAAAAATGATAGAGACAGAAGATGGTCAAATGATACATTGTATAAACTTAGAAAAGTAAAGGAACTTCTAGATAATTCAAGAAGATCTGATGTTTGAACATCTCTAACATTGTGCAATTTCAAGTGAATTTTCATATTAATGTTTCCATGAAGCTGAAGTACAACTTGTACTTATATCTACCAGGAAAATATAGATGTTACTTTTTTGTAATGGAAAGGGCAATAGAAATTCTATAATAATATGCTCAAGTCTGTATTTTTAAAAAGATAAAATAACAAAACTGGTATTTGGTTAGTAAAATCATATTAGTATGCTGGATTTTTACATTGTAAATATCTACTTTTTTCAAAGTTATATAATAAGAAGGATGTTAATTTCTCTTGGTGAACAGTTTTGTCATGCTGTCTACTAATCAAATATACCATTTTTAGATTATTATGTGAATAAAAACATTTAAAGAATGGGTTTTAAGAATAGGTTTTGAAAATGGCACCAAAATTTTGTATTCAAGGTTGTATTGTATTATTTTATTGATTCTGGATGTAGATTTCTATGAAAAACTAAATAAAATGCTGATGAATGACTGGTCTATTTCTTTTTTGAACATTAGCGTAAAAAAGAATACATGTTTCATATTTTTTAAAAACAATAATCAAATATTGTTGATAATGAAAGAGAGCAGTAAGACACAATTATTTAAAAATAAATATTGTAACACTAATGATTTCATCAACATGAATATTTTTTTATAATTTTAGAAAAAACATTTTCCATCTATTTACAAGTTACTTTCTTATGATTTATGATACACATATTATGGTTTCTTTCCTATTCTTTTGCATTTGTATGTAGAGAACTGAAAAATTTTAAATTGATTTTGATCTGAATGTGATACATTTTTGAACATATATAGGTTTTTAAATATTGATATTAACTCTAGGTGTGTTTCTTCTTTCATCCTGACTAAAATTGTTTGAAAAACATATTTTTGAAAAGTTCAAAAGTTTTCATTTGATTGAAAGTCTGCTCATGTACTATGAGAAGCCTTGAATATTTTACTACAGTTTTAGGAGATAATTATGCTATGTTTGTTGAACCAAAAAAATCTACAAGTGTTCCAATAGTCAAAAATAGAGAGCTAATCAAAAGTGAAATATTGCTTTACATGGATTGCATTATTTGTACAAAGAAAGTACAGATTTCAAGCCCCATTTGTTGGTTTATACAACCTCCAGTAACTTCTTGTAAAATGAAAATAGGTAAACTGCAATCTAAACTACTAATAAAATTGGCAGTTATTCAAGGAGTTTTTCTGTTGAAGTGTACTAAAATGTTAAATTTGAAGCTTATTTCAGATAAATTTTTAAATATCTACTTTCTCTCAAAATCCAAGTGTGTAGCTAGCTGGTCTAAAAGTTATTGATATGTTTATTGTTTTGTGAGACTCAATATATTCATTCTTGAGGTAGGAAACTACTGGGCACTTCAGATATGTAACTAGTTAAGAAGCATTCATCTATGGATACAGAGCTCTGGGTAACTTGCTGGTGTAATTACTGTTTTAGATATCAAAAGTTGTTTAATATCATTGATGTTAGGGTCTGGATTCTTCATCAAAGGAGGATTGAGAACAAAAATTGTTCAGAAAGTAATGGAAGACACATTTTTCAGAGACTTGATAATTTATTGAAAGTATTTTGGATCACCTTTCAACTCATCTAAAAGGTGATAAAGCCAGGAAATCAGAAAAAATATCAAATTATTATAATAGTTAGTGTCAATATTTACAATACATCTTTGAAGGCATGATGTTTTCACATACTAAAATGTAAGAGATGATTTTTGAAGAAAGTAGGTCTGGAACTAGAAATTTTGCATTAAATTTTTTACTTTAGTTTTTGTCCTCCTTCTTAGTAATGCTTTTCATCCTAAAAAATTATTAAATTGACAATCATTTAAAAGACAAATTACCAATTTTTTCTATTTCTTTATTTCAAAATCTTTTTGTGAGTTGTTAATAAGTTATACAAAAGTTTATAATGTATTACAAAGAAATAACTCAAATTCAAATACATTTGTAATTTAAATTTAGGGCCGTGTTTACATTTTGACACTTGTCTTCCATCTAAATTATTGAAAACTCAAAATTATGGTATCTGGCTGATTTTTTGTTATGTCCTTTTAAATTGAAATATTTACTATGATATCATCATTGTATACTTTAACTCTTTCACAAAATGAGTATCAAACAACAATACAGTAATACTTTCATTATCATCCAACTTCCTTCACACCATAAATTTAGTGATACTCTTTTAATGTTTATTTTTCTTCTCTCAGATCTTCATTCCAAGATTTCTTCTCTTTTGAGATATCAAAGACCTATTGGTGACAGGAATCATTAATGTAATCAAATAAGATTTGAAGTTGAGATCATAGTTGCTGCTATTTGGTGGAAAATTTATATTGTTGAAGGAGTATTATTACAGCTTCTTCAATTTTGTAATAGCTCTCATTGTTTTGCTATAAAACTGTCAAAATACTGACCTTTAAATTAGAGTTATTATGTACTAGTACTAGCATATTTATAATATAAAAAATGATACGTAATATGTAGTATGTGCTCATAATTTCTAGCATATTATTTCTCTTTTTTTATTGGCTGGCATTTTACCCAGTATAATACTTTCAGTACCTAAGAGAAAGAAATTGAACATACTGCTAGTACTTTCATAAAAACTTTTAGACATGCTTAAATTTTCTTTAGTATTTTTATTTAAGATACTAATTTAAGCATGACATAAATTAGACTTTCCAAGAAATTGTTTTCCAAAAATTGCAGAAACACTGAATATTATTTTGCAATTTTTGGAACCAAGGAGAACATGTTCACCAAATTACAAATGTTCTTGCATTTTGTAGCTCCAGTCACAGAGAAGTTAATCACTACCTATATATACCCTACTATTAACATACATATGTAATCACATAAAGTCTCATCATGTGTCCCCCACATTCACACCTCCATAGCATTTTGTCCATTCAAAAACAGTTTGTTGTAAAAATATGACATACCGGACCCATCTACCGCTATGACTACAAAGAATCTTACTAATCCCACGCAATGAAGAAAATTATGATTTTTTGGAAATGAAAAAATACCCTGGTTATGTTCAAGCCACAATTTTAACAGAGAAAAGAGGTAAAAACAGGTTTTTTCTTTATTCAATAGAAAAAAGAATCAAATTATTCTTGTGAATAAGTCATGATATTTCAGACATATTTCATTCATTTTTCTGGTTAATTCCCGAAACTAAGCAGCATTTGAATTTTGGTGTTCCACTAATTAAGACAGTCTGAGGCCAATAAAGCACTATTTTCTTCATCTGTCTGTACTTTTCATTTTTTACAAATCTTGAAAGAATGTTTTATTGACATCTGGTGGAAAGAAAAAATCTTTTCTTGACATCATCAAATTACCTTTCAGACCTACTCTTTTACATTAAAAAAATTGTGTAAATAAATACTTAACAGTTACTAAGTGAATAATTAAAACAATATATTTATGATTAAATGTGAAAGGTATCAATATATGATGTTTGTGAGCATTTTTACCTTTTTCAAAGGCCTAGTATTAGTTTCTCTCAACCACGTGAGTGATTTTTGCATGACAGAAAAATATTCATTTTGTCTAAATATTTTTTGTCAAAATATTAGACCTTGCCTCCTTTGGCTGTCCCATTTTATGTAGTAATTACTTCCAAAGTGCCATATATCATATGTAATATTATACAATAGTATAGTACTACATATTGTCACATACAATTGTGTAAATGAAATTTCAGAAAGAAAATTATCACCAGGAGGACGTGGATTGTTTCCACTGTTACAATATTTTCAGGAAATTTTAAACTACTGGCCACATGGGAAATTCAATCTTAGGAGGGACTTACAGTAACATAATTCATGGACTTCTAAAGCTTTGTCTTGTAATGACAAAAATTGTAAAAAAATGGTACAAAAAACTAAATAGGAGATTATTAGAAAGTCCATGAGGTATTTAATATAACAATTTTGTAGCTGTCTTACTTAGATGTACTTGTCACCACCTAGAGAGCGCTCAATATTGACATCATAACAATCTTGATAGATATCATAGCAATGATATGCATTTTTTGCTCTGGATTGGTAATCTGGAAATGTACTCAAACAATTTCAGATTCATCATGGCACAAGGTTGAAGTTTTCAGAACTGCTCCAGTACCATCATTACCATCAGTATGGTACAGAAATTTTTGCTACTAGTACTTGAATAGTATTATGTGGTTGAATTCCTACTAGGTCTTTCACAATTGTTCCATTCAAAACCACACTAAATCCTCAATGATCAAGTCCCGCCAGCCTAAAACCATAAGCAATGCTAGAGTATTTCTTCCACCATAAACAGTCTGAGAGATACTGGTTCATGTTGACTGAAAAGGAAGTGTATCACTTCAGTAAGTATGTTTGGTAATGATAGATCTGTATAGTGGCTCTCAACAGAGCCAATTTTTGAGGTAAAAATGAAATATTTCTTGACTTCCAGCCAATCTTAAAACAAGTCCCAAAAAAGCTAAATTTCAACTTATACAAATTAGTTACATTGTTAACAATAGAGCATTGAAGCAAAAGCTCACTTTTGATTTCAAATTTCAAAATTTTCTATGGCTTTAATTACTTTATAATCATGTGATAGTCTTTTTTGACTTTTGACAGTGGTTTCTTGTAGACATCAATGGTCCTTCCAAAGATATTGAACAAGATAGTCTCTCTGTTGCAAATGAAATGGACTATGGGAATCAAAGTAATGACACTGCCAATGACCACAGTATAACCAGTTGTTGTGTACTCATTACAAATCTATTGAGGAAATAACAATAATACATCATTCACAACTTTTTTCCTGTCATGTTTTGTATTTGAGATGATTGTTGGTCTGTATAGATATCACCATGGTCATGACATCAATTTGAATTTAAAAAATCAATAAACCCCCTTTGTTGAGTTTGATATCAAGTTTGAATCCAAATATTCTTTGCCAAAAAAAACTGTAGAGGAACACCATGGTGCACTCACAACTGGGTCACAAAGACTCATTCATTGCCATTGTGTGTCGCTCAATGACAAAACAGGGTGGAGGGAGGAAGCTGGGGTATACAATTTGTATCTATAGCAAAGAGACAGGAATGCTGCAAGTAGATATGCTGGAAGTGCACTACAACAAATTGAGACCTCATGTGAGACTGGTAACTGGTCCCGTTACATCTCAATAGCAACATGTAAGTCAATGATAGCTACAATAACAAAAGCAATGAATGAGAGGGAAGTAATGCATGATTTGGGGTTTGTGATTCACTCCTGAAGAGTGGAATTATGCAGATCACATTGTAGAATGATTAGGCTAACAGCAGGTTGATGGGACAGTTGTTCTTTTTTCATGGTGTCCAACGACATGATCCAACCTTCATTTCTTTGTTCTTGGAGATGAAGAAAAGTCTATCACTAAGGATCTCTATGTGCAGACTTGGTTCAAATCTGAGTTGACAGCACATGTTGTGGCTTCATCCTTTGTTAATCTCAATGATGAGTGCATAATTACATCTAATTTTGACTGACAGATGATGGTGGTGATTATATGGTCTATGTACTTCTTATAAGGTAAGAGATGTCAGCTCTAATAAAATGGAAATAAATAATGGCAGAAGATAGACAATATTTGAAATGTTAATTGTTTAAATTAGAACAGTACAAAATTATATATATATATATATATGTAACAGATTATTGCAAAATAAAAATGGCTCCAAATTTGAATTTTGTCTTTAACAAATATCCCTCATTTAGAGTCCTTTTGAGTAAGTGACCAAATTGTCAAAACATCACTAAAATTGAAAGATAAGCTGTCCAATGAGTCATGGTAGGTGGTTCATTTCCCAAAAACAATATTTGACAGAGGTTTCTCTGTAATTAGCCACACTCAACAACATTTAAATCGTGTCAATAATCAAAATCTGTGGTGCTGTTAATGTTTTTAGACTTGTATATATCTACAAGTATCTGCTACTCACATTTATCAAAATGATTCAGCCACTATACCATTAATATATTATCATATGTAATTATTATTATTATTTCTATGTATATAAGTACACCAAACTAGATTGTCTGAAATCAAGGAAACGATAGAAGATTTTTGAAGAACTCTTTGAATACAATACGAAAGGTTGTATCACACATTGAGAGTACCATGCAAGGCCCTAAAAATACCTATTCTAGAAGTTCATATTTTTTAGTGTTGCAGCAAATGAGATTTAAAGCACATCAAATTGTATCTCTTTTAATGAAATTTATCAGGAAGAAATCAAATTGGTTGCATCAACAAATATGTTCAAGTTTCAAGTTATTGGGAAGAGTTAGAATCCTGAAATTTGAGTTTTATTTAAACTTTAAAGTTACTAGGTCCATTGACTGATAATAAAAGTTGATATGAAAAAAATATTTACACCTCATTTTTTAATATTAAAATTTTTTTATCCTGGTGAAAGTAAGATTTAACTAATTGGGGGGCTTATATTTCTTTTTTTAGGGAATATGGGCATAAAAATGCTCTAACAGATATCCCTGTATGGACCTATCTTTTATTGTTTGAAACAAAGAAATAATGCCACCTATTGATCCTGGTTACTTCTATTACAAACGACACACCTAAGACTGTTAGACGTAGTTTTCTTGCCCGTGTACTGTCCATTTCACCTCTGAAGTCTAAGATCTTATCAACTACATGCAAGATTATTATTTACTCCTACTACTTCAGTTACTTCTTATCTCTTACTAAATAAAAAGCTTGTTTCCGACAATAATGTATATTATTCTGAATACTGTTATACCTATTTTCCATGTCTGAGTGGTTTTCTTACAAAAGTATTGTGCTTACTGTTAGACCCAATTTCCATGCCTGTAATATTTTTTTGAGGAAAAATGATGTAATAAAGTTGTGTTGTTCCATATTTAAGGTGAGACAGACATACATCAAGGTGAGATAGAAGGATGGTTGGAGAGAGTATGGCTAAAAGCTATTATCTGTATTTGACATGGGTGACAGAAATGCACGGGCATGAAAATTAGGTCTTACAGTCTCTTACAACATAAGACTCTAAATTGCAAATTAGGCACTTTTTTCTCAGTCTGTCTGTTGTTTGAGTTTCTTGCAATGCTTGAACAAAAGATCTTTTTTGATGCACGATTGGTTCAAGCACAATATTTTTTGGGAACGATCACTTACCTTTAATTACTTTCCCTTAATTCATTTTTAGAGTCTAAAATAGAAACTTACCTCAGAACATTGTTGAGTATTTTACAAATTAATTTTCAAATGTTATAAAATGAAACATTTTGAAATTTTATGAAGATTGATGTTTTGAGGACAATCCCTACTTTTGGTTTTCAACAATAATAGATTTTTGTTGGGAGAAAAGCAAAAAAGCGATGGTAAAATAGAATAATTATTTGATAGCAAGTGTCCGGTTCTTTTTCAGGAAGGTAAAATTATTTTTTTTTACAAACCAAACACCCTTCAACTAAACTAAACGAAATCCTTGCAAAGGCATATCTTTTTATAGCCTCATAATTGCAATGCGTAATGCACATCATTGAAAAGCCCTCAAAAACAGCTTTCCAGCAGGAAGGGTGGCTATCCTTGTCTGCCAGGATATTACCGTGGTAACAAAGACATCAAAACTGCTGGCGGTGGACACATAGCTTTATATAGACCTGGTACATTTAGGTTACCTATCACTTCAGGGACCTCCTAACAAAAATTCTAGTGAAAATATTTTGCTAAAATCTCTCATTTTCTAATATTTTGGTGATTAGAATGTGTATAGGACGTCCGTGAAATTGTTACTGGAAGTAACAGGAGAATTTTCCTGGCAGCGGATGAAATTTACTAGATGTTGCTAGTTATTTTGAAAATTGTCCGTAAGTCCTGTTATGTAAGTAACACTCCTCTCCTTCCTGGTGGACTTTTTGTTACTGCCATGTCATGTACTAATTCTACATACGTAGCCATCCCTCCTGGATCAAATGTTTCAGATATGGGGTAAAAAGACCTACTATTGACTGAGTAACAGTAATGGCAATTTGAAGAGCATAAATAATAGTGTCTTATTTTGGTGTTAGGAATATGATTTGAAATCTAATTACATTTTTGAAATTCTGGGAGGCTTAAATAATTTAATCATATTCATGATATATCTAATTGTACAAAAAAGCAATGTAAATATATTAATGCGCAATTTAATGAAAATTCAAATATGGAAATGATGACCATCAATGCTCACTTGATTACACAGTGAACCCCAAAAAAATTCTCCATCTTTGTGGCTCACAGTTCATGGCTCACATGAACATCACTTGAACACAATGCACCATGTGCTTCCTGTCCAAATTCTTCAAAATAATCCAACTCTTGAAACTGTTTGTCTCAAACTATTAGATGGAAAGATTAATATCAATGATGGCATATCAACACAACAATTTTAGAAAAGCTTTTACTATTCCTTTCTCCTCCCCTTTACCTTGATCAAGACATCCAAGGTCAAAATAACAATGATGACAACAATGAGTGTGCTCTCTGTTAGAGTCAAACAAATAATGGCCATTTTTAGCTAGCTACATGAAATGATATTAGGTACTGTAATTTTTAACATGGATTGGCCCTATCATAACGTAATATATCATAGCCATAAAATGTAGGTAGGTAGGCTACTTATTGTCAAACAAATCAACCCATGCAGTCAGTAGCAATGTTTCTGGCACTGCAACAAGTAGCAAAAATCAACCTCTTAACTTAGAAAAGGACAGAAATAGGATAAAAATACAAAAACTACAAAATATGGTTGTAATAGCAGTTATTATCATTTCTAACACATCACATTAAAAAAACAATACTA
>JALLOT010002415.1:0-12846 GCA_036939595.1 Thalassiosira livingstoniorum | reverse complement strand
CTCTTCCGATCTCAAGCCATCAGCATGTATGAACATTGTTAGTCAAATTGTCCACACTGTCACCAACATAACAACAATATCCAACCTATTTATAACATAATGTAGATGAAACTAGAACAACTTCATTGTTGACTTTACATTTTTTATAATAATTGAACAAACAATTGTAATTGCCAAAAAGTGAGTCAGGTAAGTGATTAATCCTCTGTTGAAGCTGGCATCTTCTCCTTTGACTTGGTGTACATTGCTACTATCTACTACCCCCTGCAGGCAGGTTGCTGTTCTAGTGAAGTTTCATGAGAGTACCTGTATACCATTCCACAATGCTTACTTTTGCAGCACCTTGCATTGCTTGGCCCTGCTGCCCCAATGGCGTTGAATCCTCCCAGCCAATGCCCATGCCCCTGCCTTACTCTCCCTGACCTCAAATAACTACACCATTATACCTAACGTAACTTAAATGGTTTATTGTTGTGATTATGATGTTGAAAAGGGCAATGTCAACATCAAAACGATTATCTGCATTGATCACCACCACCCACCTATTGTTGCTGAATTCTTTTTTAAAACACTCAATAAAAAAAATCAAAATGTAACAAAATGAAAAATGAGTGCAATTTGAAATTGCAGTTGTGTGGTGTAACAATTAGTCATTGGGGTCAAAACTCACCACTTTCCTCTGAAAAAAGTGTTGCTGATGGGTTGTTAGGGGTGGTTCATCATTGGAATGCATTCGGGCTTCGGGCCCATACTCATACTTATAATATTATTTAACACCATCAAACAACAAAAAATAATGGAGGAACAGTGATCTTGCCCCAATTTTTAACTTTTGATTTCATAACAAACAATGCAATGATAGAAGATTTAGAACTTAGGACGCGCCAAAAACCTGCCAAAAACGGATTTGAAAAAAAGAAAACTTGTTGGGGAACCAAAGTTCAAGTAGGAGTAGTATCGAATGTATTGGTATTAAAAACTTGTATTTTACGATATTTTTTACGTATACCATAATATACACGTACACTGAATTCAAAATCTATAAAATACGGGTAGGATGGATAGTACGTATAGTACTTACCATTCTCCATCGAAACTACCTTACGTATTGTAGTACAATACCATAGTATCATACAACATACTTACGTACTATCTACTTAAGTACGACTTTATTGCAAGAAAAAATGAGTCTTGCTTGATTGTGATGGAAATCCTCGAAATTGCAAGAAGTGCATGCGCCCGCCCCAGCCATGCGTGCACCATCCATCAAGTGGCCGTCATCCGTCATGTCACCATGCCATGATGTAAGTATGATGTCCGTCCGCCAAAGATCATTGGCTGCTGCTTGATTCAACACAGGCTTTGTCTCCTGTCGATCTTATTTTAATGCAATCTCATCTCTACTTAAGTACAATACCTAGAGATAGATTGCTGTCCATCCGCCAAAGATCATCGGCTGCTGCTTCATCAATGCCACGTTCTGCCACATCACCTTGAAAACCAATTATCAATTGACTTTGTCTTGAGCAGAGAACCGACCAATCAATAACTACAATCTACTACAATAATATCCAAGAGCCGGCCCAATCAAGGCCCAAGAGACGAACTGTGAACTGTGAACTGTGAGACCACGTTGTGTGGGGTACCATACCGTAAGTACCAGAAATAAATCAAGGAACTGAAACGAATCCAAGACTGACTCAAATTCATCGCCATCGAAAACCGATATTCGATATCGAAGGCCCACAGATTAGTTTCGTCCAACACCATCAATTCTACAGCATTGCAGTGAGTTCTAGCAGGTTCTAGCAGGGTCTCTAGCAGACGATTCTTCTCGCCCAGCAACAACAGAAAGCCATCGCGCCCACCCTACAGCCAGTCCATCACCGAAAGCGACCAGCAATCAGTGACAGCGACCAGTGCAATATTCCAGTGTTGACTATCACGAAAAGAACATAGCAAAAACATCATCCTCAACAGCATCGACAATAACAACATCATCGACAATAACACGAGCATCGACAATAACAGCAGCATCTCGGCAATAACGACATCAGCGGTAACTTCCAATCACAGTAACTTCCAATATCAGTAACTTGCAACATGTCCAACATCAAAAGCTGGGCAGACCACTGCTCCTCCGACGAAGAATCGGACGAAGATCGCATCGCCCCCCCTCCCAGCGGCCTCCCCGGTACGGCCAACCCCGATGTCTTCGATCACGAGGAGGATGGGCTGGATGGAAGTGTGAGGAGCAATCGGAGCAACAAGAGTAACAAGAGCAATAAGAGCAATCGAAGTGGAGGGAGCGGTCGCAATGGAAGAGGGCGCCCCCAAAAAGACTACTCCCAAATCTTTCACTCCCCCCCGCCTTACACCGCCTACGCCGGCAATCTGAATTACGACATTCGAAACTCCAACGAACTTCGCGATTGTGTGGAGGGATTGTTGAAGGAGAGGAATTGTGTGGTGCGGTCGGAGGATGGGGAGGTGGGAGTGAAAGTGGCGAGGGCGAGGTTGATGACGGAGAGGGAGACGGGGCAAAGTCGGGGGTATGGGTATGTGGAGTTTGATACTCCGGAGGAGGTACGTCGTGAGCGTGTTAGATTGAGTTGTTTGTGGTCTGATGGAGTAGCAAATTAGTTGTGGGTTGTTTGGAGCACTACTCCATCAATTTTCCATTGTTGTTTGTGGCAGTCTGGCAAGTTCTACTTGGAAAAATCCATTTCGTTCGATGATTTGTTTTGGTTTGTAGGGTGTTGGATGGATCTCTCACGTGTTGTCATCGTTGAAATGGCCACATAAGAATTGATTGTTGCTCCATCTGGACTGTGCTCGTTTGCGTTGGAGCAGATGAAACATCTTTGGACCAGATTTAGAACACTGTGTTTTGTGTCTTTTCTATTGTATGCATCATTCTCTACCTGATGGTTCCAAGCAAGTTTTGTATGCCAAGTATTGGTCCATTGCACTCAGCTGTGTCGATTTTCTTTTAATTTCTTCCCTTTACCATGAAATGCGTAATTCATTGGTTTTCTGTTCTTTCATTCGCCGCAACAATGCTCCACATTGATAATTGTGATAATTGTCAAAATTGATTTGCTATTCTGACATTATTGCACAACAGCTATTGGCATTCCTACAACTAGAAAACCCTCAACTGATGGGCCGGAACATCAAAGTCGACTTGGCAGAAGGGCAACAAAATCGTGGAGGAGGTGGAGGTGGCGGTATGGGAGGAGATGGAGGTGGGGGTGGGAGAGGAGGAGGAGGAGGGAGGGACCGACGCCGCAGTCATGCCCGAGGCAATCGCGGTGGCGGTATGGGAGGAGATAGAAATGATAGAACTGATCGCAGCGCCAGTGGATCATCCTTGGACATTGACGCTTCTCAATTCATGGGGGGGAGGTATGCACGGAGCAATAGCAATTTGAGCAATAGCGGTGGGGGTGGAGGGGGGCTGCGACGAACGAGCAGCCAAGGCGTGGGCCCAGGTGGGCATGGTGGTCACGGTGGACCAGGTGGCATGGGGAGCATGAAACGAAGTGTCAGTCATGGAAGTGGTTCTGGAGGCGTGGCCAATGGTGAAGATGGTGCCGGTGGCGCAGGTGGTCCAGGGGGTGCAGGTGGAGGTGCAGCGCCAATGAGACAGCGGCCATCGCTCAAACTAGCCCCAAGAACAAAGCCATTGGAAGATACCAAGGCGAACGAGGAGAGGCAACCATCTCAATCATCTATTTTTGGTGGGGCCAAACCACGGGATGAGACCAAATGGCAGAGCACTAAGAACTCTGGTACTGAGGAGGTTACTTCGTCCATGGCTTCTTTGGATGTCAGTGATGGCAACAAAGAAGCTAAGGCAGAAGGAGGGGCGGCCCCAACTAATAACAAAGTCGAGGAGAATTCAGCAAAGAACGAATCGAACAAAAATTCCGCTGCACCACAGGAGAAACAAGCACATGAGGATTCTGCAAAGAATAGTGACAAAAGTGATGTATCTCCCAGTGCCGCCGATACTACTCCAACTGCCAATACTGCCCCCGCGGATTCCGCTGGGGCATCCTCGCAAAATCACCAGAATAGCCAAAATAATCAGAGCAACAAACCGCACAACTCGCCCAAACGTCCGTATGATCGTAAGAACTCCAATTCCAGAGGAGGTGGAGGAAGAAACTCCAATAGAGATAACAATGGTGAAAAACGAGATGGTAGGGGGAATCATCGAAGAGAAAGTCAAAATAAAGGTGGTGGAGGAGGAAGAGGTGAAGGTGGTGGNGGTGGTCAGGGAGGCTCCTCAAATTCTTCTACTGTCGCTGGCAATGCAAATGCCGCAAAGAATACTGGAGCAAATGCCGCTGCAACTGCCAATATGCCCGTGAAGAAGGAGAGTAAGGCACCGCCAAAGAAATTAAATTCTTTTGCTGCTTTATTGGATGATTCGGATGATGAGTAAATGATTTTGCCATGGTATATACCATTTGGTACTTTGTTGGTGGTTCAAAGGCCAATATCTTGGGGATTCAGTGGATACGTGTTTTGCAATGTCACGACCCGACAGAGTGTTGAATCAGAATGGGCCCAATGTCCTTTCGAGCTAAAAGCGGGATAGAAATAATGGGATGTGCGAGTAGTAACAAAAAGATGGCAGTGAATACCACGATTGAAACACGGGTAGGAAAAATAATAGACGAGATTTTTTGGAGTTACGATATTGGTTTAGGATGTGCGAGAGATTATGTTAGGCTATGATTTTTATTTTGAGAGCGAATTTTGCATTTATCGGATGGGGATGTTACCAAGATAGGAATAATAATAATATTATGTTGCATTATTTAGATAGCAGTTTCCTTTTCTTTCGATCGAACTATTCGATACAAGTTAGTAGATTGTAGTGCTTCTTACGTTGGAATACTGGCATCTCGCATCTTGGCTCTTCATAAGCTTTAAAAATAAGGAGGAGGAATGATTTGGGATTTGATGTATCTTGTAGTTTCTGTGTGAAAACACTGGTAGTTTTAGCCCCGTCAGAAACTTGATGAATTCACCATCCTGCCAGATGCAAGGAAGAGACAATTCAATACAACTGTTCCCTCCAGCTAATCATGATCCCCAAATATTGGTACACACCATTTATCAAAGGGAGAGGCATTTTATGCACCTAGTAGCAAACACTCACCTTTTTGTTGCTACTAAATTGAAAAATCAGAAAATAAAAACAAGATGTTTTTCCCATAAGACAAAAAGCTCAAATTCTGAATTTTCACAAGAAATGACAGCTGTTGCAAATGCCTTTTTAATCTTCTGTAGGCACCAAAATTAAAATTTGAAGACATGGCTGGCACAGGCAAATATCCCAAATGAAAATTGCCTCAAACCAAAAGTCAGCAATGCATTATTTGTTATGGGGACACATGTTCGGATTAGAATGCAATACAAAAACTGAAAAGTGAACAGTGGGATAAAATAGGAAGTGGAAAGAAAAATGAAAAACTCTCGGCTATTGCTACTGCACCATGTTATCAGCCTCCAGTGGTTTCAAGCTATTGCAAGAACCATTCAAAATTCATCAGTTCATAAGAGACACATTTTGGAAAAAACATTTCAACATTCATTTGGACCGCACAGACACTGCAAAAAATTGAAAGATGGAACAGGGCCAGCAGGATAAGAAACTCAACCAAAATGGCACAAATGAATACACTGAAAAATATCAGCTAGAAACATGCTCTTACAAAACAAAACATCACTAATAATTTCAGTATTTGGGTAAACAAGACCCAAACAAATTAAGACTTCTAATGATATTGACTTGATTACCTTTTATGTATGTCTTTACAGCCAAAGATACAAAAATGACTTGTACTTCTAGCTTGATTTTCTGCACTTTAGCAAGGGTTATCATGCTCTGTACTTTGACCATAGATGGTTGTCAGGAAATGGCATGGGGTGAGGTCAATTGTTCAACATGGCACAACAATGAAATGGCATTTACCAAGGTGACTCTTGTCTACCACCTTTTCATGTTACTCTTGGATTGAGGACAAACAAGTAGCTTCCTGCATAATAAAGATCATGGGTTCCAATCTCTTGAGCATTATTTCTAAGATTTTTTGTGGCTGCCAAGATGCCTCTTTGACAAAAGGTTTGGGTGTCATTGGCAACGAAAAAAATAGCCCATGCGACCAGATTATAATGTTGTAGTTTGAGTTCAAATTAGCATCTGTGAGATAAATATGATAAATGTTCTTTTGCCCTATCTACTGTGTTGTACTTATGTGCACTGTGGTAGGTATGTATTCTTAGAGAATATGAGCTATGCTTCCACTTTCAACAAAAATGCCGAAGACTGACTTAACAGAATCATAACTGCATCAATTATCACCCAGGCCATGGTGATACTCTTTTGTCTTGAAAATTCCATCCAAAACAACTAAATGCTCTCAGAGAGGTGAATCCCCTCTGGAGAGGGGTTAGACAACAAACATTTCATTCTCCAACCTATCTGCATATATACCCTCCCACATTTTTTGGCTAACATCACCTAGCACCACCTACCTCATGCTTTTCAACAAGAGCAGTATTTAAGATTTCCACCATTGATGTCACCAATGATGCAACCTACTCTGCTTATCATTTACAAACAGGATTTAAACAAGACTCTTTCAACCTGCCACCCATATCAAGTCCCATAAAAGTGACAATATGGTGGTCTGAATCCCCTGGTATCCTGCAACAACCACCAGGAGCAACACCACTTACACTATCTACTCTGGTGTGGAAGAGGGGATTCAGTCAGCAGCATCAATGTCAGCAGACAATGATAATGAAGCTTTAGTTTCAATGAACCACCACAGTCAACAGCACACTCCAGTTTGTTGTGGGAGGAGGGGAGGAAATTGATTCCCTTCAGACTTCAGTTTGGGTCCAGATTCCTTCCCCAACTCAGGAGGAGATGGCACTGGGCAACCAACCTCTATTTACAGATGATTTCAATGATCTAAAATATCATGCCCTCATCACCAAGACACTCTTTCCAGCTGTAATTCAGATGAAGAATAGGAGTAAACATTGTCACAACATCAACGAAGAATATTATGGGGATCTACATGAAAACAATCTAAATGAAGAGCTGTACACAAGAGGATTGAGGAGCCAAGATGAGGAACATGTAACAACAGTTAGATATACTAGAACCACCATTGCTGTAGACAATGTACATCAGCTTCAAGGAAAAGAAATCTCTCCTTGACTTTGTACCAGGAGCTATTGACTTCAAATATTATGGCATTATAGCATCAACAACAAGATCTGAATTCTAACAATGCATCATGTACATATCAAATCTCTGTTGAAAAACACCATCAAAAACAACATGACACCAATCAGCATTTCTCTGGTTAATTTCATTTTTGAAAGGAGTCCAGTGGATGGTTTGTTGAAACACTTTAATGATGGAATGGTCAATTATTGATTTGGAGTCAGATGTAACAGACTTTTTCCAGCAGCTGACAAGGTTGAAGAAAGCCACTAGGATTATTCAAAATGAATGGTCTGAGGTGTATAAGACTCTTAGAGATCAGGTGAATAAGGCTGCTTACAAACTTAATTGGGTCAAAAAACAATTTTTTTTTGGTTGAAAATGAAACAAAAAAATTTAGCTTGTGGCACACCACTTCCCCATATATTATTGGCCATGAGGTTATCTGGTGCTCTGTCTTTATCCAAATTTTCGGACTAAGTGTCAGTGGCCAAAACATGATCAAGAGGATGATGTGGGATAATCATGGCAACAGAAACACCACCTTCACACAAAGTGATCAGTTCAGGATTCCATATCAACTTTCTTACATTTTTTTGAGGAAGTTACCAAATGACTTGTGCAAATTGAACAATTTCAAACTTTTCAGCATTTGTGAACATGTATCGAGACCAAACTCAAACGGTTTATCAATGTAATTTCCCCAATTTGTCTTGGTGGAAGATTGACATCAAAATTAGATAAATCATTCCATTCAATGTGTACTTATTAGAAAAATGTGCTCAACTCACAATTGGAGGCCTGGTTTTCCAGTGAATCAACAAAATTACAGACCTGGTAAGATCATTCAGCACATTAAAAATTTACACACCCAAATTCTTTTGAATTCATTGACCACAAATCAATTCTCCAAGCCCTTTGCCCCAACACCAGCTCTGTCAGAAAAATAACCGGCATCTAAAACCCCTTCACTTGGTCTGAAATTTACTCTGGACATGCCCCTCTCACCTGATTCATCAACATCTGCAACATCAGTACTATCTTTGTCTTCTTTGTTCTATATATCCCCAATACTCTAATTCCATGCTCCTGTTCCACCACCAACTGATTCCAAGACTTGACTACAAAATGCCTACTCTTATCATCAGATTAATGAACCATCTCTGAGTTTGCTTTAAAATTAACCTAGTCCATTCATAACTTCACATGTGTTGGTTCAAATTATAACACCCCACAATCCAGATTAATTAAGAGAGTGAGAGAGAACTAAATCACATAATTACTCACACTTAGTTCTATTTTACATTCCCTTAGTAACTGAAGCTGATCCATATTTCTATATTCACCACCAATGGCAATGTCAAATTTGGTCATGTTCTTGTCCAGTTGAAAGAGACTGATCGAATCAGGCCTGTTTGGAGATGTCTACTCATTTCATATTTGTGTTAGCACTCATGCCATTTGACTGCATACACCTTTGATATACTTAGCATTTACAGTTGCTGTGCCCCAGACACTGGAAATTATTGGTACTGCCTGATGACCAATGATCTCTTTATGGGGCTAAAACAGATCTGCATACCCATGGAGACAAATAAAGTGTACCTATACATGCATCAGTCCCAAAACTCTGTTTATGGTGGATATGCCTTATTGTGGGGTGCATTGAATGACAATATAACAGGTTTTGACAACAACTGTTGGTTCAAGGATCCAGAATGGTATGTCCTTTGTGACATTGAATTATTTGCAAATGCCTTATCCATTTACATCCAAATTGAGAATATTGATGGGATCAATTATTGACAAATATTAACTGTTGATATTCTCAACAGAATCCAGGAATACTCTACCTTGGAATGATCAACATCCTTTGATCCCAGGTGAAGAAATAAAAATTAAATCAACCAGTCAGACATAGTTTGTTGAATATTAATGGACATTATACATTGACTGCAAAAGGTGGAAATTGAATTATGTTCATTGTCATTGGATTTCACCTGAATCTGAATACTCTGACACTTCTGGTTGATGAGATGACACATTTCTCATTGCTGGTGGCAAAGAAGTGATGCCTTCTGTGAAATACACATCCAGCCAATAATCAACCTTCTTTTATTTAGATCTAAACCAATGTGAAAAATGAGTCCACGGCAAAAATACCATGCACTCACCAGCCCAGTGCAATCCAAGACACCATCATGTCCGTGTTTCCACCTACATCCTCCCTTCTGTGCAAAATTTGCAGATATGCCAGCCACAAGGCATATAATAATTAGTGCTAAGCTTACATAGGAACTGCAGTTTTTCTGCCAAAAAAATTAAAATCGAAAGTCCCCAGGCACATTTTTGTTAGCAAGCACAAATGTTCAAATGTATTATAATGCACTTTTTTTAGCTTCCAAACAATAGCCAATAGTAGCACAAACTGTGAATCACACATATTATATAAAAATGGAACAAATGGTTGTTTAACACTTGTATATTGAACAGCAACCAAAAAATTGGGTTTGATGAGTAGAAGCTGGTGTCATACTCCAGTGCTCTAAGAGATAGTTTGTGCCACATGAATCCTTTGTTGTCCATTGTGTGACTTAATCCTTGACAAGTCCTTGTGAAATATAACATCCTTTTCTTAAGCTCAAATGTTCTTAACCACCTTACATCTGTACTCTTGTGGTCCTGTCTGGAACACAGAAACATGTTAAACCCTTTTGTTGGTCTCACCTCTCAGACCATGACTTTTTTCTCAAACTCATCAGATACTTTGCTTTTTGAATGTCAGTTTTTCAAAACTGTTAATATGATATACTAACATGCTTGGTATATTCAAAACTAGGGGCTAGTACTAGCGACTCAGATAAACAATACATGGATCCAAAATAAATGGATCCATGATCTAAAAAGTATCATTTTCAAAATATTTCAAACTGTTTTCAATAATGTTTCCAAAATAGTCGATCATTGTTTTTACATATTTGGATCCAAAAACATCCTATTACTTTAAAAATCAAAAAATAAAAATCTTCCTGTTTTGAACCTGCAATCAAGCTTTATATCACATGTCCTTGTCAACCAGTTCCTTATGGTGGCTTATGTGAATTTGCAAATCATTTGATCTGTCTCTAAAAGTGAATGTGTTGCACACAAAGAGGGCATTACTCTACCCAAATCCCAAAAATTAACTTTGGATCCAAATTCAAACTAAAATTGATCAAATGAACTTCGTTTTGATCCTCTCTGACATTTTCTAATGTGCTTCCAAATAGTTTTGTACTACCTATTTTTACTATCCAACTCAATTTGTGGTTCTTCGTCAGTTCCTTTGGAGCAAATCATTTCATGTGTCTCAAACTAGAAGTTATCTCAAATACAAATGACAATAGTATTGTATCTGGATCCCAAAAATTCAGAGGCCTTCATTATGGCATGTTTCAAAAATAATGAAAGAATTCAATTGCAAACAAAGAAGGATAAAAGAACAGTACAACACACAGAAGCATAAGTATTCCTCATGCTACAGTCAAGCAAAAGCCAGGATGGGGAATATTGTGACATCCATGCTTTAAATGTTGGATCCTGTTCAAATCTGATAATGTACTTCAGTTTTGCCAGCAAAGAGCTATAATGACAATAAAATTGTATCTGTATTTTTGTCTCTCTGTTGTAAGATGACTTCTTTGTATTAAACTTGGCATCTACTACTGATTTCATTAAAATTGTTACACTACTGGAAAATGAAGCAAGGAGAGTGGAAACAACTTTCAATGCAAATTAGACTCGAAATAAGCGAGTCTTCTTGAGAAATCTCACCTTTCATTGCCGAAACTTCCACTCCCTCTAAAAGTACTTGTCCTACTTCGTGGCACCCTTCTTTTTCTTATTACCGCTATCATCACGACGCCCGTTCATCCAGGTATCCTTAAAATCCGAAAATCCCTCCCTCACAATCCCCTCTGGCATCATGAATTCCGGCATATGCTTGTGAACTTTATTCCCATAATTTGTAATCTGCTTTTTCAAATAAAATTCTCTCCCTTTCACCTTTTTCAAATTGAAATCCTTTTTCACTGCATCTGAATCACTTGCTGCCGTAGCTAATGCCAGATCTCGACTCCATGCCATATGCTGATGGTAAATTTTAGCAATTTTGTCATGATCCATGGAAGATTGGAGATGCGCCTTTATCAAAAGGCGTTGGCGACGCTGCTCATCAAATACCTTTTGCTTTGATGATTTATGAAGACGGGTAATTTCTCTATTTTCACGTTTGAAGTGCCGTTCCAGACCTCGGCGGGTTTCTCCGTAGGATCTCCACCAAAAGTTGTTATCGGATGTTGTGGCTTTGGAAGAAGGTTTTGCACCACGTTCTTGAGCATAAGCTTCGCCATCATCTTGAACTAGAAGTTTGACTTCCTTTTCAATCTTGTCAAATTCATCATTTTGCCACCATTGTTCTAGTGCTTCTTCCGGAGTGAATTTTCGTACCCTGAGGACTCGTTTGACTTCGCTGAAGTGGACTCGATACATTTCTTTAGAGTGTGTGATGGGTGATGTGTCATTGACCCTTTCTACTGTGTTGTCTAAGATAGAAAATCGTTTGCTGCAGTTGTTTCCAAGGATGCTGGCCCGTCGCCTCTCATCTTTGCCATCGTTTTTTGAACTTTCGCAATTGTCTGCCGTGCCTCCAGCAAAGTCCCCATCGGTTTCTTCCCCGCTGAGATGAACCTTGTACATGGAAGGACAAAAACATTTACGCTCTGCCACTGGGAGGCCCATGTACAATTGAACCGCCATGGAGGTACGTCTCATTATCCCCTTTTGTTGTTGGGATTGTTGCTGCTGCTGTTGAGGCTGATCATCAGATAGGGAATCACCAGTCTGTATCATGCGCGATTTCGGTTTCTCCACAATATCTTGTTCTTTCTTTGATCGAGAACCAACAAATGGCAGAGACAAACCCCGCTTTGATGCAGAAGAAGGGGAAGCTTCTCCTGAAACCTTTTTCTTGTTCTTCCGTAGCCTCGTCGACGAGAGTTTTTGAAATACTGACTTGGAATTGGAGGATCGCCCCAAACCGTCACTCAATACATCGTACACTTCCGGAACGGTAAAAAGACGCTCACACTCGGCAATCGAAGTATGTGAGTGTTCGTGGATGCCATTGTCGGCATTGTCACCCTCGGTGGAAACGGATCCTGCTGTGTTGCCATGTCCAGATTTGGATGCAGTTTCCGTTGTTGCGGCAGTTTCGGCCTTGGTTTCAGGAAGGTCCTTCCATGCATTGACCCCATCCATTTCCCATATTGGCCAGTCGTCCTCAGTGTATTCGTCGTAGACGCAACCGCTGCCCCCGTTGGGGCTCTGATTTGCTGCGTCCGCGGATCCCTCTTCCGATAAGGTTCTTATGGAGTCTTTTGCATGGCTCAGAATGGCCATGGTCCTTTGTGGTGGGTGGTGGGTATTATGTAGATCAATGAGGTGTGTATCTCGCTCTGGCCTCTGGCCTCTGGGGGCGGGCTGTGGATGGATCGCTCCTGTCCTCCATAATCACGTCTTCTGTCAATGTAGGAAGATCGGAAGAGCGT
>JALLOT010002414.1:0-12830 GCA_036939595.1 Thalassiosira livingstoniorum | reverse complement strand
CGATCTCATGTTAAAACTTAATGGTCTAATGATTTCTCAATGCATTCTTTACCCAAATAAATAAAACCGAGGATCATAACATCACATATATGATAACTAAAACACAATATCTCATGTCATTGATCAATGATATTACAAATTTATCTGCCTTTGTATAACAATCTTCATTTAAAAATTCTGAAAATTATGAACTACATTGTTACTTTTTTCATGTGTGTATTTTACAGTTACTGTATGAAATGATGATCAAAATGAATAATCTCAAATCTTAAAACATATCATAAATCATTACTACTAATAAAAAAACAATTTAATTACAATACTATGATGAAAATACATAATTCACTACCTTTTAAAAAATACTCTTTATAAACATAGCTCTGAAATAAAGACTTATGTTGTAAGATGTGTTGAACCTTAATTTTTTAATGAATTACTAAAAAGCTCCAATGCTTATGATACCATGTATATGGTAATTAATCATTATAGTATCATTTCATGGATAGAGAATATTACAGAAGATAACATTCATCTGCCTTTGTATAAAAAGCTTCATGTAAAAATGTCCTCAAAATTTTGACCTACATTGTCATGTTTGAGAGTGCGTTTTTTACAGTTACTCTATAAAATGATATCCAAAATGAATAAAATCATGACTCAATACATACTATAACCAAAATTAATGATTATAGTACTGTTTTAGTACAATAAAACAATGAAAAAACATAAGTCATCATATTTTGGAAAAATCATTTTTATCAAAATAGTTCTGAAATGAAGACCTATTTTCTCAGTCATAATGAACCTTAATGTTGTAACTATTTTTCAGTAAAGTTATGAAATAAGTGAATAAAACTAAGACTTAAAACACCATATATGAAAAGCAAAAAATTAAGACATCATTTCATACCTCTAGAATATATGAAACATGAAGTTTATCTGCCATTGCACTGGAAACTTCAGATAAAAATAACCTCAATAGTTTTAACATATATTTTAATTTTTGATCTTTGTGTTATTTATAGTTAGTACTCAATGAAATGATTGCAAAAACAAATGAAACCAAAACTTAAAACAAATTATAAATCATAATTATCAATGTCAATGTCATTTTATTTGAATAAAACAGTGAAAAATATATATTTCATGAGATTTTGTGCAATAAGATCACTGTAAAAATAATACTAGAAAAATTACCAGGATAAGACTTGATGAACTCCATAATTTTTTGATTTTTTTTTAATGAATTGATGACAAAAATGAATAAAACCAATGATAAAAGTAAAGTATGAGTAATCATTAAAATTTATAGTATCATTTCATGATCATAGCATAATGAATATGGTAATATTCATGTGTAAATTTGTATAGTAACCTTCATGTAAAAAAGCATCAAAATTTGATACTACATAGGCATGTTGTATTTATTTTATATAGTAAGTCAATAAAATTATGATCAAAATGAATGAAACCAAAATTTGAAACATATTAATAACTATTATATTTAATGATAATACCATTTTATTTAAATGAAACAGTGAGAAAATATATTTCATGAGAATTTGAGTGAGGAGATCACTTCAAAAATGGCACTGGTAAAATTACTTTGGTTATAAGACCTTATGAGCTCCATAATTTTTGGATTTTGAAATGAATTGATAACAAAAATGAATAAAACCAAGTATAAAAATAAATTATAAGTAATAGTTAAAAATTATAATAAATTTTCATGATCATAAAATGATGGATATAGTACCATTCATGTAATATTGTGTAGTATGCAGAATGTAAAAACATGATCAAAATTTGGTACTACATTGATATGTTGTAACTATGTATTTTTATAGTAAGTAAATGAAATGATGTCCAAAATCAATGGAACCAGAACGTAAAGCAACCAAAACTTAAAACATATTATATTTCATAATTATCAATACAATAATTTATAGTATGAGATTCATGTACAGTTATGTAGGTGACATGACATGTAAAAAAGGCATATGAAAATTGAAAATATTACCATGTGGTATATATGTAATTTTTTCAATAAAACAACAAAGAAATTGTCAAAACAACTAAAGCCAAAACTTAAAACATATTATATGTCATAATTATCAATATAAAAATCATTTTAGTACAATGAACTTGTTGGAAATATATAATTCATTGCCTTTTACATACAAATCACACTGACAAAAATTGCATGAAAAAATACCTAGGGTGTTCAGACATGAATACCTACCTGTTATTTTTTTTATTTTTCATTAAATTGTTGGTATAAACAAGTAAAACAAAGGATAAACTTGAAGTATAAATAATAAAAATTGATTTAAATTTAATTTGATGCTTATGAAATAATATATAATATGAGATTCATGTACAGTTGCAGGTGACATGACATGTAAAAAAGGCATATGAAAATTGAAAAATATTAACATGTGGTATATATGTGATTTTTCCAATGAAACAACAAAGAAATTGTCTACATATAATATGTCATAATTATCAATGTCAGAATGACTTTAGTACAATAAACTTGTTGAGAACATATAATTCATTGCCTTTTACATACAAATCACACTGACAAAAATAGAATGGAAAAATACCTAGGGTGTTCAGACATGAAGACATACCTGTTATTTTTTTATTTTCATTGAATTCTTAGTATAAACAAGTAAAACAAAGGAAAAACTTGAAGTATAAATAATAAAAATTGATTTAAATTTAATTTGATGCTTATACAATAATATGTAATATGAGATTCATGTACAATTGCAGGTAACATGACATGTAAAGAAAGCATCTGAATATTGACAAATATTAACATGTGGTATAAATGTGATTTTCCCAATAAAACAACAAAGAAATTGTCTAAACGACTAAAACCAAAACTTAAAACATATGACATGTCATAATTTTCAATGTCAGAATGATTTTAGTACAATAAACTTGTTGGAAACATATAATTCATTGCCTTTTACATACAAATCACAATGACAAAAATTGCATGGAAAATTACCTAGGTTGTTCAGACATGAGTACCTATATTTGTTATTTTTTTTATTTTTCATTGAACTGTTGGTATAAATGAGTAAAACAAAGGATAAACTTGAAGTATAAATAATAAAAATTGATTTAATTTAATTTGATGATTATACAATAATATATAATATGAGATTCATGTACAATTGCAGGTAACATGACATGTAAAAAAGGCATCTGAAAATTGACAAATATTAACATGTGGTACATATTTCCAAAACTTATATTATATTATATTTTATAATTATCAATGTCAGAATGATTTTAGTACAATAAACTTGTTGAGAACATACAATTCATTGCCTTTTACATACAAATTACACTGACAAAATAGCATGGAAAAATACCTAGGGTGTTCAGACATGAAGACCTACCTGTTTTTTATTTCTCATTGAATTGTTGGTATAAATGAATAAAACAAACAATGAACTTAAAGTATAAATAATAAAAATTGATTTAAATTTAATTTGATACTAAATCAATAATTTATAATGTGAGATTCATGTACAATTGCAGTTGACATGACATGGAAAAAAGGCATCTGAAATTTGATTTGTGTTGAATGTAGTTTTGTAAGTAGTGATTGGAGGTAGGTATGGATATTAATGTTTGTTATCATGCATGATTGGAAAAGGTACTCATCCCATTGCCAGTACCATACTAGTAATAAAAAATAATAGATGTTGCATGGCATTTACCTGTTACTACATACTTCATTTGCTTTCGTTATGTAGATTTAAGTATATACATTCTGTGTCATGGTGCATAGTATTATTTGAATAATATGTGTTGATTGACTAATCTACGCAAGGAATAAAAAGTAGTGAAAAGAAATACAGTTTATTGTAGCTAATACATGGGTTTAAAAATGGGTTTTGATTGAGTTCATGGTTTCTTCGAGTCAGAGCATCTCGTCGTCAGCCGGCCAGAGTGCACCTAAGTACTTATGTACAATACTACTTCTTATTTACCTTAGTACAGTTTTTTTCATGCTTTCGTAATCAACTGCTCCCACATGAACATTTGATGCCCCATCCTCATTATCACTTCTTGACTGTCTCAATATATTTGTTTCTCAATACACTACATTTTATACAATTAACTTTATTAAACTGTGGGACTTACATACCATATCTTACCATATACTACCTTAATTACATGTAAGATGTTATGATAAAAATTACATTTTCTCAAAAGGAGCCCGTTGGGTGTTATAGTAATAGCTTTGATAACGAATTGATACCTGAATTTTTGGGGTGAAAATATGTTGTGAAATTGCAGTCCTAGTCCAATTGTGGACCACCATGAGTTCACGTATGAGTTCCAAGTTCCAAGTTACATGCAATCATGGTACCACAGGCCAGATAGGGGTCTCACACAGGCACCTGCGCGTTTTTCTTTTATGTGGTACTTCTTTTTTGTATAAATTTATGTACGTAAAATTATTACTAATAGAATGGCAAAGCGCAGTCCCGCCGTCCTTCTCCCATTCGCCAACCGTCCAACTCCAACAAAAAACAAGTCCAACAGCGTAATGCGCAACAACAACAACAACAACAACACAGCATCCGACATGGTCCGGCCCACCGCCCCTGCCACCGCCACCGCTGCCGTTGACGCTGCTGATTGCTGCATCTCTCCCAATATCAAAAGCAACAGCAACACCAAACCACCAACCTCCATCGCCCTCAACACTCATGAAAAATTAACACACCATCCAAAAGGCCTTCCGTTGTAACACTGGCATCGCTGGTTGCTGGTTCAATTTATTGCTTTCAATCCGTTAACATTGAATCTAGAACTATCTAGAATCTAACTGAAATAAAAACTGATTTTGTTTAGCTTGTGCCACAAAAAGAATTACAAATGTTAGAACTTCTATTACATTATCTTGCAAATGAACTCATTACGATTCCCCCCGTCTTCCACGAAGCCTTTTCGTCATTACGAATTACGAACTTCTTGTTGCGCAACTTATTATTGGCTGCTGCGATAGCTGTCGAAGCAGCTACCGCACTGGTGTATCTTTTGCTTCTTTTGGTATTGAAGCTGAATGCATCATACACAGTGCTTCTGCCTGCGCCATTTCCACCCCCATTTGATTTGCTTTGATTGGCAGAGTTGCCCCGCCATTGGATGCTCCGTCTGCGTCATCCGCAAACAAGCGATCAGGGCCAAAGGATGCGAGTATCAAAAAAAAGAGATCGGGTGATGAAGGGATGGACAAGGGATGCAACAAAATGATTGGAGTGATCTGTTTCCAATCCTACATCCATCCCCCGCCCAACCTCACTCAAATGTTGCCTGTAGTTGGAGTAGAAAAATGTCAAGCTTCATGCCATTCATTTACACTAATCTTCCTATGAATCTATGTGTGTAAAAACATATTCAGGGAGATAACTGTAGTATTTTTACAACAGTAATGATTTCTACGTAAATGCATATGAATTCAACAGAAGCAAGGTATAGAGGTATTGTACCCTAACTCTCATAATGCAAGGCAATCCCAGAAAATGCCCAAAATGATCTTCCCCCCCATTGTCGTGGGAAGAATCCAATGCCCAACGAAGGAAACAATGAGCCGCTGATTCCTACGCCCTCTTATACATTCACCTTATCACCAGGGGGTGGAGGCTGCCTCCTTTGCCGCCTTTTTTAAGCACGTGCACCAACATAATTACGGGCTTGCGAGCGGTGAGACGAGAACTTCAATCAAAGTAAGAACTTACAACTTTGCTTTGGATTTTGCAAGTCCAAGCAACAATTTACTTGCAGCCACTTTATCTAGTCTTTCACGCTTTGCATCACAAAGAGCCTGCTCTTGCTCAATAGTTACCTTGCGCTTTGTCCCTGTGAATCATATTTTTAACTGATCCAGTCTTTTCAATACTTCTGGGTGGCTCCCAGCATGCTCACAATGTGCTCGCAATACCGTCTTTCTTTCTTCACTTTTCAGGTGTCGCCATTTGTCATCATACTTGAAGCCGACTTGGTGGTATTGTTCTACCAAATGCTCCAAGAGTTTAACAAGGCCACCAGGGACAAGCCTTATTTGCTTCACGATGTGATCTTCTAGTCCATGATTTTTTGGAGTGACTGCGATCCCCATTTCCATGGTTTGTGCGATTGCAAGATTTATTTTGGACTGAACATTTTGATAATCGCTTTCCTCCGGGTCTAACTTATGTAAACCTGCAAAGGCATCATCCCACAATGTTAAAAATACCGAGCAGTTAGAGCACAAGGTACGAATTTGATTGTTCGTAAAACTACAATTTTCTCTTTTCTTCTCGATAAGCATGTCCCTCACTTCAGACATTATTTCTTTGGCATTATCCATCAGTTGCTTTATTCCAACGCCATTGAGGTCCCCTCCATGGTACGACGATCGGAATATCTTAAATTTGCCCAGGAGATTGTCGATCTTGGAGTAGAAACTCCCCAACTCTGTTTTTCTGTCAATGCGGAACTGTTTGGTGGATCTTTGTGCGTTTTGTCTTTCTTCCATGAAGAAGTTGACATCATTGACATAGGCAACCCTCTCGCCAGCAAGAGAATTGATCTTCTCATCCACTACCTTCAATTGATTGGTGAGTTGTACAAACTTTTGCTCGCCGTTGTTAACAGACTCGAGTTTTTTCTTGAGCTGATTTTGCTTCTGTTTGTACTTTTTTAATGAACGGCCGGCTTCGGACTTGTCTCAATCGTCCCTGCTCCTTCGGGCGTCAATAAGACTAGCTGACATCAGAGCAACATCTCCACGTAAACCAACTTCTTCTTGCGGCAGCTGTTCAATCCTCTCCTTGATGGTGTTGATAAGAAAATTGATTAGTTGGTTGCCGATACCAATCAGAGCGTGGAGAACTGGGAACAGTATATTGGACACCGGGATCGCAAAGTATGGTGTCTCTTTCACCCCTTTGTTGTCTGTTCCACTTGTGTTTCTGCTGCTGTTTGCGGTAACTTCCGTGATCATTATATCATTTAGCATAGAACACAAATGCGATGTTTAAGTTAGACTGTCATAATACAATAGAATTGAAATTGTTTCTCATAAGATTGTATTTGATACAGTAGTTACCTTGCTCTTTGATTCTCGCAAACCTCGAGGTGGTGTTTTGATGAAGTGGTCCTTATCGTCGCAAAGCACTTGTGTCAGCATTATTGGAAATAATTTTAGGAAGCTTTGGTTACGAAAATAATCAAGCTTTTTAGATGGCAGATTGTGGCAGGAGCTGGAGGGCTCTTGCTTACCTTTAATTTGAAAATCATTTAGCATTTTTAAAAACTATGTCATCAGTCCATATTTTCTGTTAACAGCATCAGAAGAGAAAATTAACTAGGGAGAGAGCCATGTTGTATTTTACCTCTAGTTACTCAATGTATCGTAGCCGTCGCTATATTTTTTACGGCACGACCATGGCGTCCGAATATTAAAATCCAAAGGCCGACTTATCCACTTCTAACGCGCAAGTCTATTCCATCTACCCTTGAGTTAAATGGATCATGTCTTAGAAGTTGATAAGTCGGTCGGTGGATTTTAATATTCGGCCGCCATGGTCGCAGTAGCCGCTGGTACAATTATTTCCCCAGCTCAGTTGTTTTCAGTAGGCCACGTAAAAAAATACTGCGCGTCATGCGCTAGTGAGACCCCTATCTGGCCTGTGGTACCAGATACAATAAGGCGAATGGCGAATACTGCCACCACCTGCCACAATTCCGATTGCCACAACCCACGAAAACGAAATCAACTATCTAATATCATGATGTCCTCATTATCATCAATTGCGAATGCAATGGTGCTGATGATAGCAACCATGGTGCCAACACTGGTGCCCTTATCTTCAGTTTCGTTTGTCCATTGTTTCCGTGCTCCGTCGCTATCAATCAATGCCAAACAAACACCATTTGGCATTACACTGCCATCGAATCATCTACAGTTACATACATCAACGATAAATTCAAATGACTCCCAAACCTCATCTATTCAGATACGCACAACAAGACCGAAAAAATCTATGCTACTCATGAGCACTGCCGAATCGAACTATTACACACGACAAATCGCACGCAAAAATGTGCGTCTTCCTCTCCTCGTGGATACCGGAATCGCAAGCAGCAGCAGCGTCGGCGGGAACTCGTATGAGGATCAAAGCTCAAGTGACAACAAACTCAAATGGAATGTACCCCTTCCCAATTCTCATTTGCCGCCAGAGCTAACTACAGCATCGTTATATGACTTGGAACTGACTGTGCCAGTTCATAAGTTGGTAATAAAAGATGCTATTTCGAATGCTGAGTCGGAGGAAGGTTGCTGTTATGGGCATGTGGTTTGGAATGATGGTGATGAAAATGGTCTTGTTGGAGCGGTTGGTTGTGCTAGTGATATTTTGATTGGGGCACCGTCTTCGGAGGCTTCTGCATTGAATGCTTTTTCATCTAGTGAGATTAACGAGAAGAGGGAAGGAGAGGGGAACTCATTTTTGGGAAATGAGTTGGAGGAAGGGGAAGATTCTGGACCAATGTTTGTTCTTGCAAGAGGGTCCTATCGATTCCTTGTGAAAGAAGTTGTTTCTTCTATTCCTTTTCCTGTTGCAATAGTGGAGGAACTTTTAGACGATGAAGTCAATGAAGCTGTCGTTGACAACGAAGTTGCAGATGGAAACAGCGATGAAGACGAGGACGGCGAGGATGAGGATGATGGGGACGGGGAAGACGATAGCGATATTTATTCCATGCTTCCGTCAAAAACTCTCATGCAACAAATTCTCCAAAGTCTTGAACAAATTCTCACAGCCCAACTAGAATCAGCATCTGCTCCTCTCTCTCCTCTTGAGCAATCCATCCTCGAAGATGCACAAACAACGACGCCCATGGCGCAAGCCATACAAAGACGCTTCGACGCAGAAGAACGATTGGCAGTATTTCAGACATTTCGTGCTTCCTTGCTTGATGTAGCACCAGATGCAAGAGACAGAATATTTGCAGTGGGTATGATGGCTGGTGAATTAGCCAACCTTTCCTCAGCAACTAGGGCAAAAATGCTATCAACAGTAGATGGTGTAGAAAGATTACGCTTGGTGGTTCGAGAGCTAGCATCCATGTTGGCCATGGACTCGGCGCGTAAAATGGCAAAATCAATTTCTCTTGGAACTTCCAATTCCGGAAGTGACGGCAATGATGTTGGTACAGATGCTAGCAGTTTGCAAGCTGCAGAGGATTCTAAAAAAGAATTGAAAGTTGGTGTTCCTCCGCTTCCGCCATGGGCAAACCAAATTCAAAAAGGTATTCGAGTTGAATATTTTTGGAATGAGGCCGAGGGTTGGTGCGCAGGAGAAGTCGTCGAGGAACCATTAAAAATTATGGACGAGATTATTGTGACAGTGAAGTTTGATGACGATGGTTCCATTCATCGGCTTCCCTTTAGGGGCGATGAAAAAGCTCGGTGGCGTCCTCCAGAATCCGATTAGGAATTTGGTATCATTCTATTATTTTGGTTACATGGGTTTGCTTTGGCTCTGGCCAAGCAATGTACACCTATTTGTCGAACTACAATACAAGTTTTTCTTCCAGTCTTTTCGCCAAATCGACTCAAATGGCTCAAGTCGCAATAAAACCACTTACTGCATGAAATCGTTTGCGCAGATTTCAATTACTAATCGGGATTGGGAGCAGTACATATTTTGTCCACAAAATGATAGAATCATCCACTTTCAAAACATCAATCAAGAAAGGGTAAATGGTAAAATCTCCAAGTAAATATCTTTCTCACATGATTGCAGTGGGTTACAGATTGTCGAAACTGTTGCATACTACAGCCGAATGACTTTGTTATCCATTAAGACTTACTGTTCAAAATGTAAACGAAAAAAATATTACCGCAGTAACAATTTTTTGATTTTTGAACGTAATCATTCCAAATTAAATTCAATACGCTGCATCAAATAGAAATGCAATCATTTTTTTTCTAATTGCAAGGCAATCTAATTCAGTATACCTACTAAGGTGAAGAGCGGAGGAAGACAAACAGTTGACTGGTACTCCAATGTGGCAATTGTCCAGCCACTTGTTTCATCATTCCCAATATTGTTTTCCACTAACTCCTCTAGAGGCACGAGAAAAAACTGCTCTCTACTCAGTGCATATGGTCTTGGGAAGATTTTCTCCAGAAATACATGGTTTCTAACCCAAATGTTTATCCACAGAGTTAAACTTGACAAAGTTAAATACCATCACCTTTTATTTTCAAGACACCCTTCATTTGAAAGTTATTATGGCATGCAATTTAAAAATAAATGCCCTTTACAATTTCAGAAGGCAGAAGTGCCTGAAAAATGAATTGTTTTTATGGCTCTCCTAATAATGGTGTGCTACATTAGGAGATCCATTTTCATCATCCAATTTTAAAGTTTACTCTAGATTATTTTTAGTCCAATGTAGTTGTTTTGCTCAGGCATTGACATAAACTTGCCACTGCTAATAAGGTAAGTACTTTTGTATAATTTAGTCGAGACCCAAGAAAGAAAGAAAAAAATGAAGAGAAAATAAATCATTTCATTGCGTTGAGCAAACATTTGTTTTTTTTTCAGAAAAAAAAAATCATCCAAATAATTATGTGGAAGTAACTTTTTGGTGATACCCATGAAGAATACTTGAATAAGGTCCAAAACTAGGTGTGAGAAATATGAATCATTTTTTCTTAGTCAGTGTTATCAGCTGTATTGATTTGGTTGGTGTTGGTAGGATGAGTAGGAAGTTGATTCCTATGCATATGGTTGCAATGGATTTATCATTCTTTTCACAACACACGGGTTGCATAATGAAATGGTAAAATTAAGTGCACTGTACATTGTATTGTAAATGAAACTTTGGGCAAGTACTTAAAAAACAATGAGACTTAAAGAGAGAACAATGGAGTGAAACTCTTCATGATTTCATTTTCAATTATCCACCACAGCTACTATCACCTAGAATTCCACATCCTGGCCACATCAAATCATCCTTTTCCTTCAACTTGCCAAATGCCACTTTTCACCCAGTTTCAACTATCAAATCCACCATTGATCTTGTCAATGAGTGTCCATCCTCCCTGCTACTGCTAAAAGCCCTTGCTGATGATTATCCAAACAAAAACAATTGGATTGGGTCTAATTTTGACAAAAAGAATGCATTTCATGACAAGGGAACTTACAAAAAAATACTCTGAGATATGACAAAGACCTGTAGGCTTTAAAGGGACCAAACACCCTCACATCCATTGTGTATTCTGGTTGTCAAGCCAGATGGTGACATATACATCAGAAGCAGAAATAGAAAAAATAGCTCAGCTATTTTTCCTCATCTATTTTGAATGTACATTCATATGATAGCAGATCACATCAAGAAAATAGATCATGTACTAAGAAAAGTAGTTTGTTATTTTTTGTTCATACTTATGAAACTTAAGGACAGCTTCCATTGAAACAATCCTAAAAAATTAGCAGGTCAGCTTTACAAAGTGGTTAACTAATTTTTAGATCAGTCATAAAGTAGCTACTCTAGAAAGTCAATGTAGAATCATAAATGAGGAAACCAACTTTTGTAAATTAATCTTTTCTAGCATAGAATTTTGCTTTAGCTCATAATCAAAGTTTATTCTTACTTTATTGGAAAGAGCTACATCAACTTTCTAGTAGAGCTTAAATACAGCAACTTGCAAAAATACATCAATTTCTTTTAGAAAGTACAAAGTTGTAAAGTACAAAGTAAGCAATACCCATGCTACAAAACCACAAACAATATTTTGCAATGTGGTAGTGGTCTAATTAATCCTCAATGTCTCAAAATTACTAGCCAAAACCACTATCAGAATACCTGACATTCTCCCTGAGTCAATCAGCAACAATCAAATCAATTGCAGAATCACAGGTACAAAATAAATCAGCATCCACATCCAGGTCATTGGGTGCTTGCTTGAAATCTTTGAAAATCCTTACAATACAATATGCTTACATTTTTTTGAATTATTATCCCTCTACATCCTAGGAACTGTCACACAGTACTTAAGCGCGTTGTGCTTGTCATAAACTTACCTAGAGCGCCTAATGCTGCGTGCAGCAGCTGTAAACTAGTAATAGTCAATTCTTGATGATATTAGATGACTGCGCACAAAGGTGCTCTGGCACAGACTCTAGTGTGCAGAGAGAAATTAAGTGCTGTGTGAGGCACCTTCTGGTGACAGCTTCAGCAAATGAATTAGTGGTGCATTTGGATGCATTGTTGGCCAGCTTAAAAAAATCTACCTAGGAATTAGTACATACCTATTCATCATCACTCATCACAAAAACCACCATTCAGACAAACCTCCAACTTTAATTTACATCAACAATGGCACGCCCAGCTTTAATGCCAGACGGCCATGCCCCATTGCATGGAAGCAACAGATAATGGTTGCACCCACTCAACAGGGCAAGTAGGCACGCCGTATTGAGTGGGTGTGACCACAGGGTATCTGCCATTGTCGCAGCACATTCAAAATTGGTGGTAACGATGATGGCATTTGCCTCAACTGCAACCAATGCCTCCAACCTGGAGGTATTAATTGCACCAATTGATTGCCATAAAGGCAATCAAATGGCCAGCAGCGTCAACTGATTGTGTCAATGAAGCATTGCCATCAAAACTTACCAATATTACCATTTTTAATACCATTTTCTTGTTGTTTCAAACATTGCTTCCAACTAGACTAAAACTAAAAAATGCTAATTGTAACATAACTAGAACCCTCAGCTATGTTATAACCCATTAGT
>JALLOT010002413.1:0-12820 GCA_036939595.1 Thalassiosira livingstoniorum | reverse complement strand
ATACGGGTACAAACCTGCCTTGAGTATGTAGACACAATGATAATAATAATTATCGGCGGGAGTAATACAACTTCTAACACACTACTAAGTAAGACTCTAAATACTTATTACACTATTGTACATGAGAAGTAGCACGTACGAGTACATCGGCTGTTTATCTTTAGTAACTAAGCTTCCTATGGTACTACTTCTAGAGGTAGGCAGTAGTATTATTCTACTTCTACGGGGAGTCATATTTTTTAAAACTTGTATCATACTGATTTTTTAAGTATGTATGTAGATTTAGTACCATGAATGGAATATCACAACAGCCCACAAAATTCTGCTCACATTTTGACCTATTTTGACCGTTGCTCTGTGCCCTGTGCCTGTGCCAAACCAAGTTTTTCCATTCCCAAACAAAACAACTGAAAATGGCATCTAGTACGAGAATAAAACCCCCATCCTCGTTGAGCCCAAAGCTACAAAATCTCTTTGTCTTCGTTAAGCTGTCCTTGACCTCATACCTCCTAAGTACCTCCTACTGGCGTAGCAAAAGCCAAACGAAAAACGCAAGAGAACGCAAGCCAAACAAGAAGTGGAACAGCAAGCCATTGCAAATAGTTGCAAATAGGTGAAAGACAAACAACAAACAGCAAACAGCAAACAGCAAAAGACGGCAAGTGAATCACCAATATCCTCACCAATCACCATGCCGCCAAGCATCCCACTCAGCAACGAACCTCATCGATTCCCTTCTCGTCCGTCTGGCAGGGAGTCTCGTCCGTACAGCCACGCCGGCCAGCCTCGTCAACGTGGCAATGCCGGCACTGGAGGCAATGGTGGTGGAACCAGCGCCAATGGGGGCAATGCCAGAAATGACAACATTCGTACAGATACAATCTACGTGCATCATTATCATCGTGATGCTTCGGGGTTTAATGGGTACGGCGGTGGCTTCAATAACAGCTTTAACGGCGGCTTCAGCAATGGGTACACAAGTGGGTACAGCAGCGGGTTTCCTAGTGGGTACAGCGGTGGGTACGGCAATGGGTTCCCCAATGGCATGCCAATGTACGGCTACCCCCAAACTCCTCAAACAGCCATGCCAATGATGTCGGGCGTACCAATGTCAGCCATGCCATCCATGCAATACGCTCCCAATGATCAGTATGCTCAATTCTCACAATTCTCACAGTTTGGTCAGTTTGGGCAGTTCACAAACACAACATCCACTGCATCCACTGCATTTGACACAGCAGCAGCAACAACACCCGAAATACACGAAATAAATGAAGATGAACCGCAGAATTCAATCTCTGGCAGCTCTGGTGGCTCTGGAGGCGCTGGAAGTGCTGCACAAAATAGCAAAAATAGTCACAGCCGACCAAATGTCCAAAATGCTCAAAATAGCCAAAACGCCCCAAATGCAAAAACCGGTGAGCCAGAAATAAACGTGGAGCCAATTCAAGAAGTACCCACGAACGAACCAGAAATTCACGTTCCTCCATTTCCTCCATTCGTCAATGACGGCAATGACGACGATGTCAAATCCACACTCTCGTCGGAATATTCCGCTGCCTCTACTAGAGCACGGTCAGCAAGGTCAATTCATTCCTCACATTCCTCCAATTCAACCAATTCATCACATTCCTCTAATTCGAGTTTGAAATCGAAATGCCTCGCCTGCCTCTGCTTCCACAAACACCCCAAAAAATGTCGCAACCCCATTCACCTTCTCTCCAACTTTCTCTCCAACCTATGTCAAAAAACATCATCCTGCCTCTCCACCAACAAGGGAATGGCAATCTTTCTCATCGTTCTACTGGTGATAATAGTGACGGTCGTGGCAGTGACGTTTGTGGTGAATGATCGATGGATTGAAAGTGTGAGGACGGAGCATAAGAAAAAAATGAGTATGAATATGCCGGGTTTGGAGAATGGGCCAAGTATGCCCAGCGAGCCGAATATGCTTGACATTCCGAATGGGCCAAATGGGCCGAATGTGGATGGCAGTCTTGGGAGAGAGGCGGGAGAGACAGGAGAGGCAAGTGAGGTGAGTGGCACAGGAGGTAGATTTGCAGGATCAGCGGAGCAAGGGCCAGGGTCACGAGAGGGAGGATCGGAGGGGCATCAACTGGCAGAAACAGGAGAAGGGGCCGGAGCAGAGGTGGCAGTGGAAGCGGCTATCGACACACAACCACAACCATCCCATGAAGAGCAAAATGAAACTAGTTTAAGAGGCAAAGTATTCAAAACGACGAGTTCATCGCAACAACAATCACAGCAACCACAACAATCGCAGTCGCCGCCATCCTCTTCCTCGTCATCGTTTGTCTCTACATCATCTACATCATCCACCCTATTGCCCATCGCTCCAGGGGTCGCTCCTGAGGGATCATTGGGATCCTTGGGCATGCGTGCCAAGTCCTACAAATCTCGACCGCGGGAGAGTTTCAGTAATGATGAATTGGTGAGAGCCGACCGCGTGAGGCCACAAGTCAAAATGACCCACCCAATGTCCAATCCAGAGTCTGGTACAGTGAACAACCATGAGATGATAGAAACTTCCAACACACCAGACACACCGGACACAGCTGATGAGTCGCCAGACACACCGTATGAACCACATGAACCAAAGCTAAACATCGAATACCAACCACTCCTCATAGCCCCGCCCAACCAACCCCTCGGTCCCCTCAAACACGTCTTACCCTCCAAACAAGAAATCGAAGAAAATCAAGATTATTTGACCTTGCCAGTAGAAATGACGGAGAATACGGGTATGGATGGCGGTGGGAAACGTTCGGATGAGGGGATTGTCGAACCGATGGTGCGGGTGAGTTACACTCCGAACAATGCGAGGAAACAAGAGACGGAGAAGAAGAAACGAGAGTATGGGGTGAGGTACGAGGACGAAGTTAGGTATGGGTCAAGTCGCGAGAGTAGTGGGAGTGATGCAGCGATGGGCGGGCATGATATTCATGAAATGAACATGGGCTGGGAGGATAGGAAGCGATATTTTGGGAGTGATGAAGTTATGGATGGAAGGAACGAAGACAGTGGACAGTTTAGAAGTGGCGGGTCAGACGAGGAGACGGGCGAGCCTTTGATTTGAGCTGCTTGGAGTGGCTTTGAGTGGCTTTGAGCGGCCTGTTGAGGAGGATAGAAGATGAATTCGGATGCAAACTAGACGGATCACTTCCGATCGAAAAGAGCATGCCAAGAAGTCACGCAGGCCAAACAGCGAGATGAGAGATGAGAGATGAGAGATGAGAGCAGCATCAGAGCACAGAAAGACATGTGTTTTTCCTAGAAAAAGAGCAGCAGCAAGAATGAGAGAAGATTAATCACATGGATGAAAGTCACCACAGTCAGAAGTACTTCAAACATACTCTGTCCATTTTAGACCAAATTTGTGAGGCAGATGAGAGCAATGCAGCTATTCTATAATACTCGGTGAGGGCGATCGGTGTCTTGGATTGCGCTTCATAGACAAGTGCGGCAAGTATTGGCAGCACTCACATTTCTTCAGGTGGCGCTTTTGATACGAAATATACAATCACACACTGTAAAGTCAAAGGCTGCAATCGATGTTATTTTTTATTGAGTGGTCAAAGAGAATGGAACTACACAAGGCTCACCCCATGCAGATATTTGCCCAAAACGAGAAATCATCTGTGCCTTTTGCCCTGAAGGACAAAACATTAATGCAAGTAGAGTAGAACAAAATAGATTACAATTGAATTACACTCGTGTATGCCGCAGTTTCTAGATTGAAAACTACGCTGTTTTCTGGCATTGAGTCTACCACAGCTTCGTCGAATCAACAGATTCTTCATGGCCTCTACATGACGCATCAAATGAATTGGAAAATACAACATGAAAGCAAATCAAATAAAAAACAATAAACAAATAACAATTGAAATGGTAATAGAGAGAAACCCTTGTTTACATCTGTGCATGGTTTAAGTGTAAAATTGGCAGTAGTAATACAAACGAAGACGGAATTATACGATGGAAGCAAGCCCAGCGCGAAGTCTTCTTCGGTATCGCTTATCCTTGTTCTTTTTGTCATCCGTTTCTTTCTTGTCATCTTTTTCTTTTTCCTTGCTATCCTTTTCTTTGGTCTTGGAATCCTTTTCTTTATCCTTGTCCTTTTCCTTGGTGTCCTTTTCCTTGGCAGCCTCTTTCTCCTTTTCCTTTTGCTTGGCAGCCTCTTTCTCTTTTTGTTTAGCAGCCTCTTTCTCTTTTTGTTTAGCAGCCTCTTTCTCTTTTTGTTTTGCGGCCTCCGCTTCCTTCGCCTTCTGTTTTGCGGCCTCAGCTTCCTTTGCCTTCTGCTTGGCAGCCTCTGCCTCCTTTTGCTTGCGGGCCTCCTCTTCTTTTGCCTTCTGCTTGGCAGCCTCTGCTTCCTTTGCCTTTTGCTTGGCTGCCTCTTTCTCCTTTTGCTTGGCAGCCGCTGCTGCTTCTTTCTCCTTCTGCTTCGCGGCCTCTTTTTCCTTTTGCTTGGCAGCCGCTGCTGCTTCTTTCTCCTTCTGCTTAGCAGCCTCTTTTTCTTTCTGCTTGGCGGCCGCCTCTTCTTGTGCCTTCTGCTCCGCAGCCTCTTTTTCCTTTTGCTTGGCAGCCGCCGCTGCTTCTTTCTCCTTCTGCTTAGCAGCCTCTTTTTCTTTCTGCTTGGCAGCTTCCGTTTCCTGTGCCTTCTGCTGTTCTGCCTCTTCTTCTTTTTGCTTAGCAGCTTCAGCTTCCTTTGCATTTTCCTTGGCGGCCTGGTTTTCATCGGTTTCTTCTCCTTTGGCTTCGGTTTCCTCCTTGAAACTCTCACTATTTGCCTCTTTTTCCTTATTTTTCTCCTTTTGATTGGACGTGTTGCTTTCCTTAGCATCACTTTCCGTCTCGCTTGAGCTGTCATCTCCTTCATTCTTTTCCTGTTCTTCGCTGCCTTTGCTTGTATCATCCCCTTCACCAGTGACAACATCTTTTTCCTTTTCTTTTTCCTGTTCTCTGCCGATCTCCTTCGTCTCGTCAGCGTTCGTATCTTCATCTTCCTCCTCATTGCCTTTGCCATTATTCCCATTTCCATCAACGTCACTGCCACTGCTCTGGACTTCATCTTTTTCCTTTTCCTTGTCTTTGTTCTTTTCCTTGTCTTTCGTGTCGCTATTGTCGCCGCCATCATCGTACAGCACCCTCGATTTCAAGTATTGACGTCTCCCGATGTCACTAAGAGGAGAGCTGAATTCAGGAAGAGACCTTGCTCTCAAACCACCTCCAACACTACTTTGGGCATTGTACTTTTGCAGCCAAAGCTGTTGAGCAGACTTGACATAATCTGGCAGTCCATCCCTGGAGCCAGTAACCCATGGCTTTCTATCTCCATAGAAATGTACGAACCCGATCTCGAACAGTTTTTGGTCGTCAAGCAATACAAGCAACTCGAAATCATCAATCGAAGGGTCCACGTATTTTGGACCTGCATAAAAGTAGTGATAAAGCAAGCCTGAAAAGCCGGAAAGAATTTTTTCAATTAGTGAATCGCGCCAATAAATAGCCAGTGAAACCTGAAGCAGTTATATACCTTGCTCAAGTTGGGAGCCATAAAAATTCCACGGAGCTGCAGAATTCTCACGGCGCTCCCATCCAGGATAGGAAACAGGGAAACCAAGAGAGCCCCAACCTAATTCCTCTGAAAATGTCCCGCGGGAGAGTTTGACAAGCTCTTCAAAATCGTAATTTGATGGCTGAATCATAAACCAACCCGCCCTGATTGGGGAGTCTGCGCCAAGGCCTTCCGAAACAAGGTCAGCATCGGGCCAATAAGAAAACAGAGAATCAAGGTTCTTCCCATCCTCAACGAAGACGTCGGCGTCGACCACTTGCACTCGGTCATATTCAATCAGTTGGAAAGCACGAAGCTTTGCCAGAGCAATATCGGCAAACCAAGCCTCAAACAAATCTGTCTTTCTCGATGGCTCGATAGGATCAATGTGCTTCACAATGGCACCTTCTTTCGCGAGAGCAGACTCTTCATCCGAGTCGTGGTACATCATCAAAACAATGACGTCTACTTCAGAGCTTTCTTTGAGCGACTTCACTAATATCATCACCGAGTCGAAGTACAGCTTATTCTGGCGGACATCAGGATTTCTGCCAAGAATGGTAGCATACGCAAACTTTTGGAAATGCATCTCTTGATGCGGACCTGGCTGCTGCATTATGTCAGTCATGTACTGAGACGAGAAAATGTAATCTTTCACTTCTTTCGACCTGTGTGATGATTTTGTAAAAGCGAGGAAAAATCGAATGGGGATCAGAAAATGCCAGGGCTCTTGTTCGCCAAAAACAAAAACTTTACGGAAAATTAGATTTAGCTCACACTTGTTTCTTCAGAATGGCGCAATCCGTTAAGTAAAACTCAAGCTCTTGCACTCCATCATCCATGCAATGGTATCTGACGCCCTCTTCAATCGAGTGCCAATGCTTTATGACATCCGTCCAAACTTCATCTGCGGCGGAATTCAGCATTCTCGCTTGAGACATGCTGCATTGAGCGAGGAAATAAGGCTGGGTTGGATCTTCCATTTCAACAAGGTGTCTGTGATATATTTCCAAAGTTTGATCGACCAGTGCATTGTGAGGAGTGGCAGCAATGAACCAATTGTCTGCAGTTCGGAAGAACTCTGAAGGGGACTCGGGCTCATCTTCTACCTCATGGCAATGTCTCACTTCCTGCGAAAAAGAGTCGACAGGAATGTCTAAAATGTGCCGAATTGTTAAGGTTTTACTTTCGGATTACTCGAATACAATACCAGTTCACAATAACCGAATGTAGTTTTTACATACCTGCCTGCTCCAATGGTGGCGCGAAGAATGCACCATCACCCAGGTTTCCATTCGTACTTCCATCGTTCAAGCCCAACCATTGTGGAATGAAATCACTGTATCTTGTGAATGGACAAATTGAGGTATCACTGTTTTGAGAAAAGCATCCAAAAAGTGATTGCGTTAATCCAAACAGCAAAACAAAACAATATTTTGCATTTTCAAGATTCATGCTTGCCTCCAGATCCCGCCATATCGGCTAATCAGTTCAAGTCTCAATAGATTTGCTCCCATTCTAGGCTGGATTTTTGAATAAAGCTCTTCATCGTGGATAAAATCATAATACATTGGCGCCAACTCCATCCCAATAGACTTTTTAGTCAACAGAATTACATTCCAGTCATCGTTGAGCTCCATTGCAGCTTCGACACATCGATAGTCAGAGGCGTACTTATTAGTTGGATCATCGGTGAGAGATTTTAGATGTTCAAAGCCTATTTGAGATGCAGAAGAGGCAAACATCAGTGTTGAGCACAAAGAAGGCCAAAAACACATCAAGCTACATGTAATTTTACCTTGCTCCCAATACATCCACACGATCTTAGCCATGCCTCCAGTTGATTCTGCAAGCCTTAAACTTTCTCTAACAGACGAGAGCACTTCTGCGGCAGCCTGATCATCTACAGGATCGGAATCAGAATAGAGCTGAAACTCTTGAAAAGGGTAATTATTCGACCTCAGAAACTCATAGAGCTCCTCATTTTTGTCCACAAACGTCGATCCAAATAAATCTCTGTCCCTTGCTTTGACACGACGACGATGGGGAAAGATATTAACGCTAAAGCCACTATTCAGAAAATCTGAAACTCGCTCTTGGAATATCTCTGGGTCAAATCTCATTTCATCTTGGTTTAAGACCAAGATTTGTTCTCGTTTGAATAGAAGGGCCCATCGCCTCAAATAATCCACGTCTTGCATTGCCAACCCACTCAGCACCTGTTCTTTCAAGGCACCGCTGTATTCGTCCAAAGTCATGACATTCCCATCGGCATTTGCTACATCACTGTACCATGCATTCATATCTGGTGCTTGTGCATATTCAGTTTTCTTTAGCTGATAAAGCGACATTTCTCGCTGAACTGGCTCCTCTAATAGAATAATTATCCTCAAGTTGGCGAGCGCACCAGCGTCACGAGAATAAAACTCATGAACCCTCGCAGCTTCTTCAATGTAGTTTGGAGTGGCGTCCATTACAAGACCATCTTGGACACAGTGCTCAAACCGCTTGGCGTAGAATTTGGCTCCTTGGTTGTAGCGGTCATCGTCTTCAAAAAAATGTACCTCTTGGTCATAGTAATGCGGTTCGTCGGCCATTATGCTTGGATTGCAAACCTTGTCGGAAAATAGCCAATCGGCAATCTAACACACATGACCGGAAAGGAAAACAGAGTGAGGGATTAATGTTTACTCAAGTTGGCCAGTCGTTGCCAACGGCAAGAACCAAAAAGGCAGTCAAAACAGCCAATGACAGCGCCGACCTGCAGAGAGGCCTGCAATTGCGCTGACCCACGAATAGGCCTACCTCTCCCGACTGACAAGTCAGCAATGTGATGAAAAGACAATACAATGCACGCCACATTCGGCCAAAGAGCAGCCAGCAAAGAACCATACAAGTCCATTTCACACTCTCTTGGAAAAGTATCAGACACCACCGCCGAGCTAGGCAGCACAAAATCTTTTGCTGCCACAGAACCTACAATAGAACCTATTCATGCTCTCTTAGTTCGTTTACTTACCAACCGAATATCTCGCGACCCAAACATCAGAATGTTTGGCAATATCATTTCCTTTTCTTCCTCCTTCGCCTCATCGTCTTCGACTGACATCTCAAATTGTGGAAATGGATACTGGACAAAAGGTACAAATTGATAGGTAAAATTCGTCGAATAAGTGAGCTCAGAAAAATCCATTTTTCTCATTCTCACTACTCCAATTTGATTTCTTACCTGTTCCATCCATGGCCCTTGATAGGCAGCAAGCACCCTAGTAGAAACGCATGCAAAATCAATTATGTTGAGACGGTAATTGAGCGGCCGTCGCATTGGAATACGGTAACAGATATCAAAATAAATCGACTCACTTGTAGAGATCATCATTCTTCTCCTCGAACACTGGGCCAAGGATGCTATAAATACTCTGTGGGATTCTAAACTTTCTGGTCTTCAAAGCACGCTGCATAGTATCCGTATTTTTCCCCGTGAAGCCATCTCCTAAAAATTGCCCCACTCGCCACTGAACCTTCTCCGGCTGCCTCACGAGCTCCTCGTGGCTCAAAATCAAAAGATTTTCTCTTCGGAACAACGTGAACCAGCGCTTCAAATGATCAACGTATTTGCCAGTCGACCTCCAAGATCGATTGGATACTTGATCAAGAATGACTGATTTCGCATATTCTTCCATTGAAATAAGAGTGCCATTTGGGGCAATGTCGCCAAACCACTCTGAGGAGTCCAACGTTTCGATGAATCGTTCCTTTTTCTGAGAATACACTGCTAGTTCCCGAGAGAGGGGTTCTCTCAACACTACTATCATCTTCAAATTGGAAGATATTTCTTCTCCGGCTTGTTCGTACAGACTGTGGATTCGATCTGAGTACTCGAGGTAGTTTGGAGTTGCATCGAGGATGAACTTGGACGGGACAGCGTCTCCTTTGTCATCGAAATCGACGCAATGATCAAATCTTTTAGCATAGAACTCGGCTCCATTTTCGAACTGATCATCCTTATCAAAGTAATGCGCCTCGGCAGCCTCCTCAATGAAGTCTGGCTCCCCTGCGAAAGACTGGAACAAAACAAGAAATCAATACTGAGTTAGGGCGGAACGGTTTACAAAGTGAAGCTGCCGATGCGACGTGGTAGAACTTACTTTTGGACCGCAAACATCGGACTCTAGAAGCCACTCCGCAATCTGCAAATGAAGTCATGTCACGAAATAATGTAAGAAGAAGCACGATGTAAACAACACAAATAACGGCACTGCATCCCCGTCCAAACGAGTCAGCCTCACCAAACGACTCCCAGACCCCTGAGCCCCAAGCAGCAGCACATTCGGCAATCCCAGACTTTTGTACCATTGTTCTTCGGCCTCTTTCTGCAACTGCTTTTCAAAAACATCAGATATCGCCTCGGCAGTGTTGGTGGTTGAAAGAATGGGTAGGGCCGTGTAGCTTTCGGGTGAGCGGACGTAGGATGCTAGAGCTGCGATTGCGAGAAAAATCAACGAGCGTGAGATATGTAACACTACGTTCGGTCGACGTAACAACAAAACATTTTCATCTTTTGAATTTCAATAAAGCTCACCCAAACTCTCCATATTCTCTGGAGTCTGTTTGTGGCAGGCACTATCTCTGTCACTGCACCTCTTAATTTTCGTGCCGGATACGTCTGTAAAATTTCCGCACGAAGGATAATTGAGCAGTCCTTTGAATTCTTCTCCGCCATTGTCTTTAAGATAGAATTTGACTGCGGTCGACGGATGAAATTAAGACATAGCGAGTGAGCCAGAGTTGAAATTTAGTGGACGATGAAATGCAAAGCGAAGCCATTCAAATTTAGAAGTCTTACCAATGTAACCTGTGAGCCAATCTGAATGCATGCAAAAGTCCTGAATGGCTGAATATTTGTAAAAAAGCTCCATCAACGACATCCCCTCCCGAAACAAATCGCCTTCTCCAATTCTATTTTGCCGCAAGCTTTTACACACATGTTCGGTGAAGAAGTTGGTGCTTCGTTCCTCACGGCAATAAATCGGCACTACCATCTTTTTGATCGCCTCTTTGTTGAGAAATATTCCAAATCCGCCGTAACCCATGGACCACGGGATGATATCATTTTCTTCAAAGGAGCATCCGGAGCTGACCAGGGCTTTCCCTTTGTTGTACAGCTCTTCTTGCTCAAAGTAGGAAACGACTTGGTTCATGTCGAGGTAGGTGTCATCGTCGGCTATTATGAGATAATCTGGCAAAATGTCGTCTTGGAAAAAATCATCATCATCGTAGTCTAACGGATCGACATCAGCACCATCATCATCGTTGCCATCTTCTCCCCATAGGTCTTGATTCGTAAAATAATCTGCATCAAAATTGGAATGGTTTGCATACTGCGCATAGACAAAACCGAGCGTACGTCCAGGCCGCCGCTGAGCACAAACCCAACCTGCTTGCGCGTGCCTCCTCTCACCGCCCTCCACGACACCGTAATACTGACTCATGAACTTTTGTATCGACGGATCAAATCCGAGCACTCCCCCATCCACGCCATCCACGTCTCGCTCCCTCTCCCCATTCTCCTCTGGATCATCTTGATCATTATCCTGCGACAAATGCCTCGACTTCCTATACCTTCCGCCGGTACACCGCCTCACGTGCCTCTCGAGCGCCTCCCCTCCCATCTCGGAACACCGGCGATCAAAGTCCGTCTCTTCGGTGAACCCCCAGTAATGTCGGATGGAGATGTGTCGCGACCAAGTTTCGTTTTGGGCGAACATGTAGGAGGGACGGGTTTGGGAGCCGATGCTGACCACGTCGATTACGAGAGGCTTCTTCTCGGTTGCCTCCTCCGCCTGGCGCACCTCGTGTGTCCGCCGACGATGTGTCAAAAATGGCGCGTGGTGTTTCATGGCATCGAGCTCCGCCTCTGGAAGGACGAACGAGGTGTTGCACCTCCGTTCGATTCGCTCCTGAAGGATGAGGAACGCAGACAAACAAAGGGCAAGCGAAGCCGAAGGGCGTGAGCTACATGCTGCAGGCGGCACTGGAAGCAAACGACATCAAGATNAACGACATCAAACGCACCTCTCCCAGCACTTCCAACAACACCATCAAAAAGCAGCATAAACTTGCAGTGGATTTGATATTCGTCATGGTTGGACAATTAAACTCTTTTTACTGATCTTGTGTATTTTTTTATCATCAAAATGTTGATGAACAGGATTCCAGATAGACGACTGTGTTGCTGTGTTGCTGAGATGCTGCCACAATGATGTTCCTATTAGCCAATTGAACTCTTTGCACAATTCCAAAGTTGATCAAAGTTGAGAACTCTATGGAGAAAAAAGAATCTTGCTACTACCATTAGCCAATTGAACTCTTTGCACAATTTCAAAGTTGGTCAACGTTGATCAAAGTTGAGAACCCGATGGAGAAAAACGGGTTCATGTAGCACATAAAGTGGGAAGCAAAAAGGGTATTTGCAAACAAGATTAGTTTAGGCCAGTTCACTACCTATTAATTTTTGGTGTTTTGGTTACTAGTGGTATTGTACTTATGTGGTAGTAGTAGCGGATCTTAGCCAATGATGGTACCGCACCAGCCGTTAGAAAGCGTTACAAATACCTCTAGGATGCTCCTACCATACATACTCTAGAGTCGGTAACTGTTGGTAAGTACTTACAATACTTACCTCTAGTAGCGGAATGACGAGGTTTGAATTATTTTTAGCCGTTGCCATTCCATGACGCCAGAGTACAATACAATACCATTACCATAATAATGACGCAGCCAATTTTGTTCATCTCAATCTTTCTTGTGCTAGGATCTTGTGCTGCAGGCTTGCGGCCTGCAGCCAACAACCTGCAGCTCAAAAAAACATGATCCCAGCGCTCGCTTCCCAGCGTTGTTGCAGCATCTACCTTAACCAGCCCAATCAGTATCATGCATTCAGAATACACTTCGCACGGTACTACCATACCATATAGAGAGTAATTATTATTTCTTCATGGGACGGATAAGAGATAAGATGAGCGAGGTCATAGTGTGAGATTCAGTGATGTTCTTGGATTTTTTGTAAGTAATGCAGGGGCAATTGTTGTTGCACCAGAGATACCCTCTCGGGCAATTGTTTCACCCGTTATTTATCAGTTAAAATTAGATAGAGCTAGTAAATGTTTCAATTCTGATCACAGTAATTTCAAACTATGTCCTCATTGGGTCGTAAGTAAGTACATATCTGTGTAATCTGGGCTC
>JALLOT010002412.1:0-12830 GCA_036939595.1 Thalassiosira livingstoniorum | reverse complement strand
ATTTTTGGGTCTATTTTTAAATAATAAAATATGCAGGAATTGGGCCTATGACAACCTACCACCTAAACTTAAATAGTGAGACATTTGCCAATTGCTGGCATTGCCCTAATCTGACTTCCACCCCTGACCACTCAAAAGGTAAGCCCAGCATCCTTCTTTTAATGCCACCCCCTCCATCTATATCACGAATGTCAAAATGTGTGGCAATGGTGTTGACAATGGTCTTTTTTCATTGAAATTTTGTTGATTGTTACATTTGTTGGGTCGACGCTAGCTTTTGCATGCAAATGCTAACAATAATGATGAAATTTTCCGCTCAAACATTTTTTGGGGTTTTGAAGCCCCCTTTCATTTTTCAACATGCCTTGGTACCAATGAGCCTCAAATGAGACCATGGTGCCATGGTCCAACTCCTGTAACCTGGCATTCAATACTGATTGAATGCCAGGCAACTGAAGACTAAGCACAATTTCCACCTCATTTTTGCTTTCCTGAACGGAAATGATGAAAATTTTTTATAGCCATTTTTTTAATTCTGTTGAAGCATCACCATACAAAGTGTAATTTATCTAGCAAAATGAGGGAGTTGTAGCTTCTAAAACCTCAATTTTTAGGACATTATCCACTTAGCAAATTGCTACATTCTAAGTATGATGAGCATGGTGGTGAGTGGAATGGAGTGAAAGTATCTCTGTATAAGAAAGGGGGGAAATGGACAAAGAAGATAAATTTATTTCATGTGTAACTGTCTGTACGATGGAGTTTACTTACTAATTATTTATTTAAACCATCAATGCATATTAGCTTGTATGTCTAGTTGAAAAACAAATGGCATATGAGATTATGGTGTCGGTTACTAGTATTGCAGTTGTACTTAGTCAAACAAATTTAGACTAATGTTATGTATTTAGTTTGATAAATAAACCACAACACAATGTCTGTAGCAAAATATGTATCATTAAAACATACTATTAATGCATAGCCCATCAAGAGTAATGCAAAGTAGCAATATATTGCAGCTCAATGAAATGGGAAATTTCCCAGGAAAATTTCCATTGACCCATTTCCTCAAGCAAAATAGAGGTAATTTTAATTTCCTTGCCAGGGTAATTTTCAGATTTCCTGGGTAATTTTCCTGGTAAAAGGAAATTGCCCATTTCCTGAGAGATTTGCGGGAAATGGGCAACTTGATCTCTAGTTGAATGGTGGGAAGAGGCTGAGCATAGAGACATTTAATACAATTGTAGAGGCGGCTATGGAACTCTATGTAGAATGTTATGGAATAAGTCAATTTTGACCGAATTTGTTAAAGTTTGAATGAGATTCTGAGTACAAAATTCAAATGAAAGGACACACATTTAAAATCTTTAATTGATTTTTGTTCAAACAATTTTTGGTGACTTCGCGATTCCCCAAATAAAATAACAGCATCGAAAGCTTACAAATGAACAAATGAGATAATTTGATAACGGGCTTAATTAGAGTAGAACATTTAGTTTTTAAATTAATCTAGATTAATCTATCAATTTTGGCTTCAGTTGATATTCAATTACTGGACAAAGATATGCAATATGGATTCGGATGCTGTCAAACACAACTGGACTCAATTCTAGCCTCGCAATAATTCTCTGGCTAAACACCAATCCCCTCAGCTTTTTCGTCACTTTCTTTTGGGTTATTTTTCGAACCGTCGTGTTCCCTGCTGTCCTTTTCAGAATGATCCAAAGCAATGCTGCCACCACATTGAATTTCTTGCTCCTGCTTCCCCTTTTCCATCTTCCTCCTTTTCACTGCTTCCTTCGAAAACGGCCTCCGAAAAGCTTCGAACAACCTACGAACTTTCTTCACCCCCACCCCCGGACAAACACTCAATTCTTCCACACTTGCCCCCACCAAATTTTTAAAATTTCCAAACTGACTCAACAGCTGAGCAGCGTCTGTTTTATTTACACTTCTCACACTGTTCAAAACGTGAGTTGCCTGATCCACATAACTGGTGTGTTCCCTTTTTTGTATAGAAGAAGCATCTTTTCCATCAAATGCTTTGAATGTTTCTAAATATCGTGCGGCTTCTTCTTCGCTCCAAGCTAAAATGAGGGTAAAATTATTTTGCACGCACAAGTCATTGAGAAAGAGCAAGGGCGATGTATTGTCTTCCACATCCACCAAACACAGAAGAATCCGTAGCTCAAAATCAGATTTCAATTCGGCTATTCGTCGATGGATGTAATTGGGGTGGAGGTTGTGATATCGTATCGAGAGGAAGAGTGCACAGCGAGTGGGAGCAAAGATGTAATCAGGTACAATAGATGAAAATTGGTGAGGGACATTGCGAATATGTGTAAGGAGTGGATTCCCTCTTTGGCGTGTGGAAACATGGAGAATATGGGGTTGAAGCATGGCGTGGTTGTCTCGTGGGGTGGTTGTTTGATCAGTTGTAGAATTGGAGTCAATAATGGATGTTGGGGCAGCTAATGCCAAGTCAAAGGCACGTTGTTGTTCCCGTTCCTCCTGATTAAATCCGGCATCAGGGTCTTCATCACAAAATGCCTGGCTGAATGTTGTATTTGGTCCAACTGGAGGAGGGGGTGGGCGGCACTGCTGCTGCTGCCCGTGTTGCTCTTTTTGGGCTGGTGGATTGTTGCTAATTTTCTTGATCATTCCTTTTCCATTGTTGTTTGTGACTGTAGTCAGTGGTTTCTTTGACGAAGCATAGGGATTTGATGGGGTGTTGGTTTTTGGTGCAGCAGACGATTGTGAAAAGCTCTTCTTTGCGTAGGGGTTAAAGACTTTCGGTTTTGTGTGTACCCCCGATGAAGTGGCCGCTGAAGTTGGCACAGGTGCTGATTTCGTAGCTGCCGACGCCATAGAAGCCGATGGCGAAGAGGAAGAGGCAGAGGCAGTTCGAAACGTGGACGAAACAGCTGCATTTTCTTGTTTTTTCTTGACATCTCTCAGTGAAGGAATTTTGAATGCATGGGACATGATTGTGGGGACAACAAAACATCAAAGTGTGTGTGGGTTGGGGATGAACCTTGGGCAAACTGGAGACCAGTGCGGAGTGCGGGTTTCATTGTTTGTTACTCCTAATATTTTCTATCTGGGAAGCTGGGACCCTGGGAATTTGCCCAATTCTTCGATTTAACCCTAATTTAGATTTCAGTTGAATGCAAACTCTTTGTATCGCTAATACAAGTGAAACTTTTTTCTTACTTCTTCAAAATCAGCGAAGCTTCTGGCTATTCACACATTATAAATATTTTTAAATGCTATTGAAACAACCGAGATCATAATTTTTTTTTGAAAACCAGAATAAGTATCGAAACCAGCATATCACAATTTATGCTGGTTTATGCTAGTCTATGCTAGTCTATGCTAGTCTATGCTAGTACATGCTAGTATACCTATGCTAGTACATGCTAGTATATGCTAGTATATGCTAGTATATGCTAGTATATGCTAGTATGAGCTAAAAAAATAATTCCATCCAACATCCAATGTCCACAAGGGTAAAAATTGGTTAATGTAGGTACCTTACCTATTCAAATTTTGGAGAAAGTCTCATTTTTTCTGTTGTGTTCTTGCATGCCTTGAGCAACTGATTTTGATATTTTAAATTATATTACTACTAGTACAATCATCCAGGTATTACTGCACAATACAGTAGGTACTACAGAACAATGGTCAAATAATTGCTTAAAAGTAGTAAGAGTATTAAGAAATTTTAATAGGAGTATGGTATTGTAACAAGGTAAGTTGGTACATACACAAGTATTGTATGTACATCATGTTGTGATAACAGCATACTACTTACAATAGTGACATGGACAATTCTAGTTTAGGATTTACTCCTACCATAAAAATAATTGAGGTAGAAGTGGTAGGTACTTGTAATACTTTATCAATTACTTGTAGTAAGTAGGTAAGTAGGTATTGTACCATATATATTTTTTGGGCGGGAGTATTGATAGCTCCTGTCCAAACAACTAGGGTAGAATAGCTACTTGTATTCACTACAAGTAAGGACACCCAAATGTTCTAGTTAGTTTTTTTGTGTTAGAATTTCCAAACCAATGGTGAATGAAATACAAGTATTCATTAACAAAACACTTTTCTACTAATATAATACATTCTGTCCATCTCACACTGCATATTTAGATCTAACAAAGAGTAGGTTTTGTCTCTTGTTGAGTGTGATCACTTTAGTGAATTTATCATGTTGCAATTTTTGCACACTCCTTGACAGCTTCAAAAACAAAATGATTTATAACTATTTTCAAATATATAATACTGTTTAATTTTTTTAAAGACAATATAAATATGGTTTGGAAGAGTAAATTAATAAATTTATTTTACTCTTTTGGATGTAACTCATCCAGTTTTTTGAACAGAGCCACGTGCAGCATATTGAAATAAAGGTATTGAAGAGCACAGTATAGTTAGGTAGCAAACTTCATTGTGGCATTGTAGTACCATACTGCTTTCCAACGTTAATAGCTAATGTACATGTGTCCTTACTGAATAGGGACCCTTACTTGCAATGATATATGGTAGGGAATACGAGTAGACTCTTAGTTATTGTACCATACCTGTTTTTGTATTTAGGTACTTACTTAGGATTACAAACCATACAAACAATAGTGCAATTTATTGGCGACAAGTGACAATTAGAAGTGTGTACCAACATACTTAAAAATAATCACCATACCTGAAACCAGCAAATAAATGTTGGTTTCTGCTGGTCTACACCTGGGTGTGCTGCTCTATGCTGGCCTATGCTAGGTTATGCTAGGTTATGCTGGTTTTTAAAAAAATCTAAAAAAACTAATTTTTTGCTGAAAATATTGAATTTTTGTCATTTTAGTAGACCCAAAATCGTGGAAATAAATTCAAGTGCAACATTTTTTATTCGCTTAATAGCAAAAATTATCGAATAAATTAATTTTCGCTAAAACTATCAAATGACCATCTAAAAAAATGGGGATTTTCGAACTTTTTAAATAGTCATTTCAAAGCAAACTTTCCTGGGGTCCCAGTTCAAATTTTTTTGCTGCGCGCGTTGTTTCTTGTTTTAGCCCAATCTCGGGTAGATCGGACTGAGGACTGAAGACAGCTGAAGACGACAACAACAACGAACAACGCGCAATAACAACAAACAACAACATCATGAAAAGACGCTATCACAATCACAAATTATAAAAATGTGGACCCCAAAACTATGTTTATTCGCATTATACTATGGAATGATAATTATCATAGCCTCTTTCTCCTACTATCGTGATGTTCCTTTCTGTGTTTCGCATGGGTTCTGCGTGTCTGCCGCCGAAGTAGCCGAAGTAGACACAACGGGCGACACTGGTGATGTGGTAAACATGGGGAGTGACGTGAAGGACGTGGGGAGGCTGGAGAGGTTCATAGACGATGATTTGAGGGGTTGGAGGGGTTCTGGCGATTCGAGGGCGTACCATGGAGAAACCACCAACAACAATCTCAACAACGACAACAATCACAACAATCCACAATCACAGTTCCAAACAGAATCAGATTCAGTGATAATAGTGGCTTCCGTGGATGGTTCTCTCGCCGGTATTTCACGATCATCTGGGCAGATGCTTTGGAAGCAGTCCCGAGATGGAGATGGGAATGATGGGGCTAGCCAGAACAGTGGTACGAGCAGTGCAAGTTCAACAACGCCCAACGCGCCTTCTCTCATTTCTTGGAAGAATTTCCTATCGCCACTCGTATCCACCACCACTCTACCACACGCCAATTCCGCATCTTCCATGTTTGTCCCTTCCATTGATGGGACCGTGTATCTTACCGAACCTTCATCGGCAAGAAACAACAAACCGAATTCAGATTCAACACGTTCGACACATGCACCAAATGCAGACAATGATTCATTAGAACTAGTCGTTAGCGCCCATATACGAGATTTGGTAGATAGAGCTCCCTTTGTAGATGCCCATGGTCGTTTCTTTGTCGGGTCAAGGAAAGCAATGGTAGCAGCGGTGGATGAACGCACGGGGGAGATATTGAGGGTTATTCCCAGGTGGAAAGGGAGAGGGGCGGGTACAGGCAAGGGTACACATGATCAAGAGAACAACGAAGAGGATGAGGAAGAGGAGCTAGCGCCATCTCTCTCCGGACGAAACGTTGTGTGGATAGGGAGGCTAGAACACGCGGTGACAGTTCATGATTTGAGCAAAGGAAAAGTTGATATTGAATTTTCTGTGGCTGAAATATTGAGCGTGGATGAAATGATTCGAGGAAATTCAAATCAACAACGCCATTCTGGATCTGGAGTGATGGATATGAATAGTGAACAAGATAGAACGGATGATTCTTACGATGAAAGTAGAACTGATGATTCTTACGATGTTAGTGACATGGAAGACATTCTTATTGAGTACATTGCAGAAGCATTGCGTCATCCAAATACCGGGGATCGCCTCTTGGAGTTACCGCCACCAAAGGAAAATGACACGAGAGATATACCATCGTCAGCCACTTCGCAACTATCATCCTCTTTGCCATTTCTCGTCGCCACACCCAGTGGGAGTGTTGCCTTTCGAGATAATTCTGACTCTTTAAATCCTTCTTCTTCGTCATCCGGATGGGTTTCGTTTGATTTGTTGCAATCTCCGATTGTTTATGCTATTGAAGGGTCTTCGGGGAAAAAGATCAAAGTTAATATTTTGCCCGATGTTCATCAGCCCTCAACTTCAACATCATCTTCTGAAGACGGATTATCAAGAATACTAGAACAACAAATTTCCAACTTGGCACAATCCTCGCATTTGCTATCCTCATCCACCACACCTCCCAATAATGATATGCTGTGCGGTGACGATGACACAAATAATGGAGAATCATGCGCTGTTTCGCTTCGAATGCAGGGTTCTGTCGTGGGGGCTCTTGGCAATGGTCAACTCTACGCTCTACCTCTTGGTGCTCGTTCTTCTTCCCGACGCCCACTTCCGTTGGCCCTTCCCCAACCAGATTCAGTATTACATCCTAACCATGCCATTGGGTTTCACCATGGCCAAAAACGCGATGGAATTCATCGGAAGGGGGAAGATCATGACTTGGGAGACCAAAAATATGTCCACATTGACTCAAGAGTTGATTCAAGAAACAAACACCTCTGCATTCCATCCAATCCTCTTTATCCAGGCTGTCTCATAGGGGCAAGTGTTCCCATAGGCCTCATGATGGAGCATTTGTTGGAAGAAGGGAATCCATTGGATGTTGCATCTGTGTTTGCATCGAATGACTTGGATTTTGATTTGTATCTGGACATGTTGGAGGGCAAGACGGGAAGGAAAAAGAATTCGTTCTTTCATGGATTTATGAAAATTATGTCTTCCTGGATTGCTCCTGTTGTGGCTTTTATTTTTGTTTTGTCGTTTGAATTTGGAAGGTGCGTAGTTCTTTAGATATTTTTGTTCAGAATGCTTGCTTGGAAATGCTAACTGACTTTGTCAAAAAGTGAATCCTGAAAAGAAATTTCGATATGTAGCACATCGTCATGAGAGTCAAGTTGCATGTTAAACACTACTACTTCCCGACATTTAGAACATCAGATGAACCATTCTCACATTTATTATTTTTTTCATTTTTATCGTTTATTCTTCTCTCGCTCTTTTCTAATCAAAAGGAGGGAGCGACTAAAGGCAGAAGCAAAAAATATTGCTCGTGAAGGTAACATTCCATCGAAAGATAATTCTACATTAAACATTAATAGTAGAGACGTCCATGGTGTCATTGAATTATCTGACGAAATCTTGGGATATGGGGGACACGGAACAATTGTATACAAAGGAGTCCTCGACAAACGACAAGTTGCGGTGAAACGTCTGCTCAAACAATATCACGCCAGCGCAGATAGAGAGATATCACTTCTCATTGAAAGTGACGGTCATCCAAATGTAGTCCGATATTTCTTGAAAGAAACGAGGGGAGATTTTGTGTACTTGGCACTGGAGTTGTGTGATATGTCTCTCAATGACTTGATTGTTTGCATGGGAAAATTGAGGACTTTGCGCAAAGAAAATTTTCAACTATCATCGTCTGACACAGAGGATTTGGAGACAGCGACAAAATCTCTTTTGTTACAGATTGCATCGGGAGTCAAGCATATTCACTCGTTGCGTATTGTGCATCGAGATTTGAAGCCTCAAAATATCTTACTGGCTCATCGATCCCATTCCAAAAATTCTACGTTAGACCAGGAGAATTTTGCAAATAATTCAGACTCGGATACCGAAATTGAGGATAGTTCCACCTGCAGTGATACAAATGTGGTGTTAGAATCTTTCAAAAATGGTGACTACGTACCAAAAATATCTGACATGGGACTTGGAAAGCAGTTGGTAGGTCAGAGCAGCTTTGGAATGAGCACTCTTGGTAATGGATCTGTGGGAGCAGGACCAGCTGGGAGTGCTTCTGTCGCAGGCGCCGGTGCAGGCAGCGTGGGTTGGCAGGCACCCGAAGTCATGGCCCTTCGATGGTCCCCTGAATCATCATCTTTGAATGAGGGATCGGATGTGTTGATAGAGGCTTCTCCGCAGGAAGCTGCTGTGAACAGTCGCACTAGTCGCTCTGTTGACATTTTTTCTCTTGGCTGCATATTTTACTGCACGATCCTCCCCGGCTCACATCCGTTTGGTGAATGGTACGAGCGGGAGGCAAACATAATGAAGAACAAACCAAACAAAGAGGATTTGGAATTCGTTTCCCCAGACGCAGCTGATTTGATTCTTTCAATGATTCATCGGGAAGCTAAAGCTCGCCCCACTGCTTGTGAAGTGTGTGAACACCCATTTTTCTGGACACTTTCAAAACGACTCAAGTTTTTATGCGATTTATCAGATCGAATAGAACTTTCCGATTCCATTAGTAATGAAAACAGCTCCCAAAGCTTGGACATTTTCGCTTTAGAGAAAGGAGCTTTTGAGGTGTTTGGGACATCTTGGGAAAAGAAACTTGATCCTGAGTTAATGGAAGCGTCTTCGCATCGAAGAACTTATGATCCAGCAAGTGTAAGGTGTTTATTGCGGTTGATAAGGAACAAAAATAGCCACTTCGAAGAACTCTGTTCGAATTTGAAAAAGCGAATCGGAAAAAACACTGATGGATTGTCACGATACATTTCACGACTGTTCCCTCGATTGCTGATGCACTGTTATCATTTTTGCTTAGAGAACTTACATCCTGAAGATCCTCTGGTAATAGAGTACAAACTGCCATTGCGACTGCGCTCATCATTTAGTTCGAATAGTGATTGTTCGCAATCAAAAAGACGGGAGTCTTCTGATGTAAACCGCGTCAAGAAGTTTCATACTTTAGAAACCATTTCTGATGCCGCTGATCAGGAGTGCGAGATAAAAGAAGGAAAAGAACATGTCGATATTTTGGTGCCTAAATTACACATTCCTCCATCAACCGGTATTATTGGAGAGTTACAGACGAAATTTTGTTCGAAAATAGATTCTTCAGATGATTCTCACCCATTATTGACACAAGAAGCTTCATTGGAGAGTGAGTCCCCAGACGAAGAGTGTCTGGATGTTGATAATTTTGAGGACACCATGTCTGGAATCGTCATCTGGAGTGGCAGCAGTGCACAGAAAAACTTTAAATGCCGTGGATGGATGAGATCTGACGTTGAATGGATACAAAGACTTGATGCCAAGCTCGCTCGAAAGCGTGATGTCAACGTAGCTCGGTGTGCTGAAGACCCAAAATTTCGCACTCGTCTTTGTAACCACTGGGACATAAGTAAAGGAACATATTGCCCAATGAGGAAAAAAAATAAATGTATCTTTGCTCACGGGCCAGTGGAACTTCGAGTTAAAGAAGGGAAAAGACATCGGTGGGGCACTCTTGTCAGGAAGGATGGCCTTTGTGCAAATCCGTGTGCTTCGGGCGGGGAAGATACATATGGAGCAGCGAGACTCATTGAAAATACCAGAAAAGAACAAGGACAATGGAGTGTGGACACCACCTCAAAAAAGCAACAAGGAAAAGCAACTCACAATCAACAAGGAAAAGTGAAAAAGAAACAATCATCAAAGAAAGAAAAATCTCCTAATAAATGAACTTTTTTATCACTTTTCGTGTTCTCTAGCATGTTCTTGCATGGCAGTTTTTGCCAGAAATAATGTCCCCAATCGATTTGCAGAGTATGACCACCATAGCAAAACTGAGTAGTATAGGACTGCAAGACATGGAGCGGCTCCAATGATGTTGCCAAATAATATCACCAGCCCTTGCTGTATCAATGACCCTCCACTTTTCCCAACTCGAGACCCTAGCACTTCTATTGCTGCTTTACCTTTTACCTTGCTCTCCTCGTCAAGAGGTATGTACGCCATTTGGGTTGTTGGATCAAACAAAGCGTATTTGGAGGTTTTACTCAACAACGTTTGCAATGTGCCAAATATTACTGCAACGCGCAATCTTGCTGGGCTATCAAGCCCAACCAGAATGCTTGAAAAGAACGGGAAAGCAAGAAATGCCATAACAGTGGGTGTAGCAATGGCGCCAACTCTCCACCCTAGTATCCGTATCGCATGAACACCCAGAAAAATGACTATGCATGTAGATAGCCCCACCAACGAGCTAAAATTTCCCATGAACCTTTGGTAATCTAAAGGATCCGGGTATTGGCGCTTCACAATTGATTTCCACATGATATCAGTAAAATTGATAGATAAGCCTATGAGCGATTAACTTCAAAAGTGAGCGTCTGGTGAAGCTGTGCAGAGAAACAAAAAACTTTCATTCGTACCATAACCCACAACAAGCGCAGCTGAAAAAAAACAATGAAGAACAATATTGAAACTGAATGAGAACGAACAAAACTAAAAAGCAATTGCAGGTTCTGACTCACCTATTAACCGTAAATATTCTGACGAAGCAAGAAATCTAGCAGACTCTGACATGGTCATTTTGGACTTTCTCTTCTTATGTACGCCAGCAGCAGCATTGTCTCCACTACTCTCAGTCATGGCTCCACGTGCATTTCTCTCAATAAACTCATTACTCCACCAATAGAAAAAACAAATCATTACTCCCGAAAAAGTCACCATCCTCGTCAGTCTATGTAAAGATTCTCCAAAATCTTTTGCTCGACTTGCATACCTCACTGTATACTTTAGGAATAAAAATCAATGCAAAGCGTAAATAAAAGGTGATTAATCCCAAATAAGACGCAACAGCGACACGACATACCTGCCCTGCAATGATTGGAGCAAACCCACTCATCTGCGCGAAGAGTGGGTAAAACCGCTTTGCTTGCGAAACTGAAACAACATCATTGGCATATTGCCAAAATAGAATGCCCACGGAAACGGACGAGTAGACTTCAGCAACGATATAGAACAATGCAGATGTCCAGTTGGTAAATAATTTGCAAAATATGGTCGAAGCACCAGTGTTGGATCCAAAAATGGACTTAATGGTGGCCAAAGAAGGCTGGATGCTGGCACGATTGGGGTAAATGATGGCATCGAATAGAAAGAAGAAAACAAAGAATGGAATACATGTGGCGTAGAAAAGGGGCTTCTTCTGTAATATATTGGACATTTTGGAGTAGAGAGCAATGAAGAGTGTAGCTGCAGGTAGAACCCCATATATCTGTGATATGTTCAGCACGAGTCATTTGTTTGGAATGCGCATGAGTTGAAATTGCTGATCTTTCAACAAAAATGATATGAACAACAATTTCGATGCATTGCACCTATAAAAAAGAAGACGCAATACTGAACGACAACAAAACTAAAACTATGATATGAGATTTGAGCAAGGCTTGATATGAGGACTACGAGTCCATAAAAGATCCCTTTGCATTGCTCATCGTGTTCTATGAAACTGTGATGGACTAATAGATCGCCTGCAGGCTAACCTCTGATGGGCAAATCATGACTCACCTTCAAAAAAGCAATGGCCTCAGCTCCACACTCCGTAACCACCATCGTATCTTTATTATCTCTGGTCAAAGTTAGAGCCATGATTATAAAGAATTTGATACTACCAATCAATAGAAATTTTGTTATTTCTTCTTTCCCGTGAATGGGGAACAGTGCGCCGCGAACTTTACTCGCCCAGTTCGAGATGGTGCTGACATTAGTCTGATGTGCCAATGAATTACTGCCTAGGCTCTGATACTGAATATTTCCCGATTGACTTTTTCTCCCTCTTTCTGGTCCCGCTTTAGTTTTACCAGAAATTTGATCGACCGCGTGGACATCAGGAGCACCGCCACCTCTAATGATTTTGGCCATGCCGCCTCTATTGCGAAACGAAGAAGCAACAGTTCCAGTGTGTGCTGTGTTAGCGGAAACCCCGCCTGCCGCCACTAGCATTTTGTTGTTATGTAAGACCGGTGAAAAAAATGACAGAACAATCAACGCGATATTTGTAGCCAGCCAAAAGGAGAAATAATTGGGGAGACGAAAAGTATCAGCAGTAGTAGAAGCCAATGGTCTTGGGCGTGGAGTTTTCATAGGCTGGACGGTTGAATTCGAGTACTTAATTATGAATTATGAAAGGACGGGGAAAATGTAAATAAAGAAGTTAAGGAGAGAGAGTCCACAATGTTTACCTCCCCAAGCCTCACCTGATATTTCTGTTTTTGATTTTGGTTTGCTTTGGCTGGGTTTTTACTCTGGGTTCTGGGTTCACATCATTTTGCCTGATATCTACCGTTTGAATGGTGGTGAGGGTAGAAGTACTTATTATTAGGATGATGGCCTGATGATGGCTGGATCAGGAGGGATGCAGGCGTATGTAGACTTAGTATGTTCCCGAGGTCTAAGCGAAGC